>JAMASW010000046.1:0-114000 GCA_030522415.1 Channallabes apus | reverse complement strand
CACATCCCTGGGCCCAGCGTACACACGAGCTGCCACACCCCTGGGCCCAGCGTACACACGCGCTCCCACACCCCTGGGCCCAGCGTACACACGCGCTCCCACACCCCTGGGCCCAGCGTACACACGCGCTCCCACACCCCTGGGCCCAGCGTACACACGCGCTCCCACACCCCTGGGCCCAGCGTACACACGCGCTCCCACACCCCTGGGCCCAGCGTACACACGCGCTCCCAGACCCCTGGGTACACACGCGCTACCACACCCCTGGGCCCAGCGTACACACGCGCTCCCACACCCCTGGGCCCAGCGTACACACGCGCTCCCACACCCCTGGGCCCAGCGTACACACGCGCTCCCACAACCCTGGCCCAGCGTACACACGCGATCCCGCACCCCTGGGTACACACGCGCTCCCACACCCCTGGGCCCAGCGTACACACGCACTCCCACACCCCTGGGCCCAGCGTACACACGCGCTGCCACACCCCTGGGCCCAGCGTACACACGCGCTCCCACACCCCTGGGCCCAGCGTACACACGCGCTCCCACACCCATGGGCCCAGCGTACACACACGCTCCCACACCCATGGGCCCAGCGTACACACGCGCTCCCACACCCCTGGGCCCAGCGTACACACGCGCTCCCACACCGCTGGGCCCAGTGTACACACGCGCTCCCACACCGCTGGGTACACTCGCGCTCCCACACCAATGGGCCCAGCATACATACGCGCTCCCACGTCCCTGGGCCCAGCGTACACACGCGCTGCCAGACCCCTGGGCCCAGCGTACACACGCGCTCCCACAACCCTGGGCCCAGCGTACACACGCGCTCCCACACCCCTGGGCCCAGCGTACACACGCGCTGCCACACCCCTGGGCCCAGCGTACACACGCGCTCCCACACCCCTGGGCCCAGCGTACACATGATCTCACACACCGCTGGGTACACACGCGCTCCCACACAGCTGGGTCCACACGCGCTCCCACACCCCTGGGCCCAGCGTACACACGCGCTCCCAAAACCCTGGGTACACACGCGATCCCACACCCGTGGGCCCAGCGTACACAAGCGCTCCCACACCGCTGGGTACACACGCGCTCCCACACCCCTGGGCCCAGCGTACACACGCGCTCCCACACCGCTGGGTACACACGCGCTCCCACACCGCTGGGCCCAGCGTACACACGCGCTCCCACACCCCTGAGCCCAGCGTACACACGCGCTCCCACACCCCTGGGCCCAGCGTACACACGCGCTCCCGCACCCCTGGGCCCAGCGTACAAACGCGCTCCCACACCGCTGGGTACACACGCGCTCCCACACCCCTGGGCCCAGCATACACACGCGCTCCCACACCCCTGGGCCCAGCGTACACACGCGCTGCCACACCCCTGGTCCCAGCGTACACACGCGCTCCCACACCCCTGGGCCCAGCGTACACACGCGCTCCCACACCCCTGGGCCCAGCGTACACACGCGCTCCCACACCCATGGGCCCAGCGTACACACGCGCTCCCACACCCCTGGGCCCAGCGTACACACGCGCTCCCGCACCCCTGGGCCCAGCGTACACACGCGCTCCCACACCGCTGGGTACACACGCGCTCCCACACCGCTGGGTACACACGCGCTCCCACACCCCTGGGCCCAGCATGCACACGCGCTCCCACACCCCTGGGCCCAGCGTACACACGCGCTGCCACACCCCTGGTCCCAGCGTACACACGCGCTCCCACACCCCTGGGCCCAGCGTACACACGCGCTCCCACACCCCTGGGCCCAGCGTACACACGCGCTCCCACAGCCCTGGGCCCAGCGTACACACGCGCTCCCACACCCCTGGGCCCAGCGTACACACGCGCTCCCACAGCCCTGGGCCCAGCGTACACACGCGCTCCCACACCCCTGGGCCCAGCGTACACACGCGCTCCCACAGCCCTGGGCCCAGCGTACACACGCGCTCCCACACCCATGGGCCCAGCGTACACACGCGCTCCCACACCCCTGGGTCCAACGTACACACGCACTCCCGCAGCCCTGGGCCCAGCATACACACGCGCTACCACACCCATGGGCCCAGCGTACACACGCGCTCCCACACCCCTGGGCCCAGCGTACACACGCGCTCCCACACCGCTGGGCCCAGTGTACAGACGCGCTCCCACACCGCTGGGTATACTCGCGCTCCCACACCCATGGGCCCAGCATACACACGCGCTCCCACATCCTTGGGCCCAGCGTACACACGCGCTGCCAGACCCCTGGGCCCAGCGTACACACGCGCTCCCACACCCCTGGGCCCAGCCTACACACGCGCTCCCACACCGCTGGGCCCAGCGTACACACGCGCTCTCACACCGCTGGGTACACTCGCGCTCCCACACCCATGAGCCCAGCATACACACGCGCTCCCACATCCCTGGGCCCAGCGTACACACGCGCTGCCACACCCCTGGGCCCAGCGTACACACGCGCTCCCACACCCCAGGGCCCAGCGTACACATGCGCTCCCACACCCCTGGGCCCAGGGTACACACGCGCTCCCACACCCCTGGGTCCAGCGTACACACGCGCTCCCACACCCCTGGGCCGAACGTACACACTCGCTCTCAGAGCCCTGGGACCAGCGTACACACGCGCTCCCACACCCCTGGGCCCAGCGTACACACGCGCTCCCAGACCCCTGGGTACACACGCGCTACCACACCCCTGGGCCCAGCGTACACACGCGCTCCCACACCCCTGGTCCCAGCGTACACACGCGGTCCCACACCCATGGGCCCAGCATACACACGCGCTCTCACATCCTTGGGCCCAGCATACACACGCGCTCTCACACCGCTGGGCCCAGCGTACACACGCGCTCTCACACCGCTGGGTACACTCGCGCTCCCACACCCATGAGCCCAGCATACACACGCGCTCCCACATCCCTGGGCCGAGCGTACACACGCGCTGCCACACCCCTGGGCCCAGCGTACACACGCGCTCCCACACCCCTGGGCCCAGCGTACACATGCGCTCCCACACCCCTGGGCCCAGCGTACACACGCGCTCCCACACCTCTGGGTCCAGCGTACACACGCGCTCCCACACCCCTGGGCCGAACGTACACACTCGCTCTCAGAGCCCTGGGACCAGCGTACACACGCGCTCCCACACCCCTGGGCCCAGCGTACACACGCGCTCCCAGACCCCTGGGTACACACGCGCTACCACACCCCTGGGCCCAGCGTACACACGCGCTCCCACACCCCTGGTCCCAGCGTACACACGCGGTCCCACACACATGGGCCCAGCATACACACGCGCTCTCACATCCTTGGGCCCAGCGTACACACGCGCTGCCAGACCCCTGGGCCCAGCGTACACACGCGCTCCCACACCCCTGGGCCCAGCCTACACACTCGCTCCCACACCGCTGGGCCCAGCGTACACACGCGCTCCCACACCGCTGGGTACACTCGCGCTCCCACACCCATGAGCCCAGCATATACACGCGCTCCCACATCCCTGGGCCCAGCGTACACACGCGCTGCCACACCCCTGGGCCCAGCGTACACACGCGCTCCCACACCCCTGGGCCCAGCGTACACACGCACTCCCACACCCCTGGGCCCAGCGTACACACGCGCTCCCACACCCCTGGGTCCAGCGTACACACGCGCTCCCACACCCCTGGGCCGAACGTACACACTCGCTCTCAGAGCCCTGGGACCAGCGTACACACGCGCTCCCACACCCCTGGGCCCAGCGTACACACGCGCTCCCAGACCCCTGGGTACACACGCGCTACCACACCCCTGGGCCCAGCGTACACACGCGCTCCCACACCCCTGGGCCCAGCGTACACACGCGCTCCCACACCCCTGGGCCCAGCGTACACACGCGCTCCCACAACCCTGGCCCAGCGTACACACGCGATCCCGCACCCCTGGGTACACACGCGCTCCCACACCCCTGGGCCCAGCGTACACACGCACTCCCACACCCCTGGGCCCAGCGTACACACGCGCTGCCACACCCCTGGGCCCAGCGTACACACGCGCTCCCACACCCCTGGGCCCAGCGTACACACGCGCTCCCACACCCATGGGCCCAGCGTACACACACGCTCCCACACCCCTGGGCCCAGCGTACACACGCGCTCCCACAGCCCTGGGCCCAGCGTACACATGCGCTCCCACACCCATGGGCCCAGCGTACACACGCGCTCCCACACCCCTGGGCCCAGCGTACACACGCGCTCCCACACCGCTGGGCCCAGTGTACACACGCGCTCCCACACCGCTGGGTACACTCGCGCTCCCACACCAATGGGCCCAGCATACATACGCGCTCCCACGTCCCTGGGCCCAGCGTACACACGCGCTGCCAGACCCCTGGGCCCAGCGTACACACGCGCTCCCACAACCCTGGGCCCAGCGTACACACGCGCTCCCACACCCCTGGGTCCAGCGTACACACGCGCTGCCACACCCATGGGCCCAGGGTACACACGCGCACCCACACCCCTGGGCCCAGCGTACACACGCGATCCCACACCCCTGGGCCCAGCGTACACATGCGCTCACACACCGCTGGTTACACACGCGCTCCCACACCGCTGGGTACACACGCGCTCCCACACCCCTGGGCCCAGCGTACACACGCGCTGCCACACCCCTGGGCCCAGCGTACACACGCGCTCCCACACCCCTGGGCCCAGCGTACACATGATCTCACACACCGCTGGGTACACACGCGCTCCCACACCGCTGGGTCCACACGCGCTCCCACACCCCTGGGCCCAGCGTACACACGCGCTCCCAAAACCCTGGGTACACACGCGACCCCACACCCGTGGGCCTAGCGTACACAAGCGCTCCCACACCGCTGGGTACACACGCGCTCCCACACCCCTGGGCCCAGCGTACACACGCGCTCCCACACCGCTGGGTACACACGCGCTCCCACACCGCTGGGCCCAGCGTACACACGCGCTCCCACACCCCTGAGCCCAGCGTACACACGCGCTCCCACACCCCTGGGCCCAGCGTACACACGCGCTCCCGCACCCCTGGGCCCAGCGTACAAACGCGCTCCCACACCGCTGGGTACACACGCGCTCCCACACCCCTGGGCCCAGCATACACACGCGCTCCCACACCCCTGGGCCCAGCGTACACACGCGCTGCCACACCCCTGGTCCCAGCGTACACACGCGCTCCCACACCCCTGGGCCCAGCGTACACACGCGCTCCCACACCCCTGGGCCCAGCGTACACACGCGCTCCCACACCCATGGGCCCAGCGTACACACGCGCTCCCACACCCCTGGGCCCAGCGTACACACGCGCTCCCGCACCCCTGGGCCCAGCGTACACACGCGCTCCCACACCGCTGGGTACACACGCGCTCCCACACCCCTGGGCCCAGCGTACACACGCGCTCCCACACCCCTGGGCCCAGCGTACACACGCGCTGCCACACCCCTGGTCCCAGCGTACACACGCGCTCCCACACCCCTGGGCCCAGCGTACACACGCGCTCCCACACCCCTGGGCCCAGCGTACACACGCGCTCCCACAGCCCTGGGCCCAGCGTACACACGCGCTCCCACACCCCTGGGCCCAGCGTACACACGCGCTCCCACAGCCCTGGGCCCAGCGTACACACGCGCTCCCACACCCATGGGCCCAGCGTACACACGCGCTCCCACACCCCTGGGTCCAACGTACACACGCACTCCCGCAGCCCTGGGCCCAGCGTACACACGCGCTACCACACCCATGGGCCCAGCGTACACACGCGCTCCCACACCCCTGGGCCCAGCGTACACACGCGCTCCCACACCGCTGGGCCCAGTGTACAGACGCGCTCCCACACCGCTGGGTATACTCGCGCTCCCACACCCATGGGCCCAGCATACACACGCGCTCCCACATCCTTGGGCCCAGCGTACACACGCGCTGCCAGACCCCTGGGCCCAGCGTACACACGCGCTCCCACACCCCTGGGCCCAGCGTACACACGCGCTCCCACACCGCTGGGCCCAGCGTACACACGCGCTCTCACACCGCTGGGTACACTCGCGCTCCCACACCCATGAGCCCAGCATACACACGCGCTCCCACATCCCTGGGCCCAGCGTACACACGCGCTGCCACACCCCTGGGCCCAGCGTACACACGCGCTCCCACACCCCTGGGCCCAGCGTACACATGCGCTCCCACACCCCTGGGCCCAGCGTACACACGCGCTACCACACCCATGGGCCCAGCGTACACACGCGCTCCCACACCCCTGGGCCCAGCGTACACACGCGCTCCCACACCGCTGGGCCCAGTGTACAGACGCGCTCCCACACCGCTGGGTATACTCGCGCTCCCACACCCATGGGCCCAGCATACACACGCGCTCCCACATCCTTGGGCCCAGCGTACACACGCGCTGCCAGACCCCTGGGCCCAGCGTACACACGCGCTCCCACACCCCTGGGCCCAGCGTACACACGCGCTCCCACACCGCTGGGCCCAGCGTACACACGCGCTCTCACACCGCTGGGTACACTCGCGCTCCCACACCCATGAGCCCAGCATACACACGCGCTCCCACATCCCTGGGCCCAGCGTACACACGCGCTGCCACACCCCTGGGCCCAGCGTACACACGCGCTCCCACACCCCTGGGCCCAGCGTACACATGCGCTCCCACACCCCTGGGCCCAGCGTACACACGCGCTCCCACACCCCTGGGTCCAGCGTACACACGCGCTCCCACACCCCTGGGCCGAACGTACACACTCGCTCTCAGAGCCCTGGGACCAGCGTACACACGCGCTCCCACACCCCTGGGCCCAGCGTACACACGCGCTCCCAGACCCCTGGGTACACACGCGCTACCACACCCCTGGGCCCAGCGTACACACGCGCTCCCACACCCCTGGTCCCAGCGTACACACGCGCTAGCACACCCCTGGGCCCAGCGTACACACGCGCTCCCACAACCCTGGCCCAGCGTACACACGCGATCCCACACCCCTGGGTACACACGCGCTCCCACACCCCTGGGCCCAGCGTACACACGTGCTCCCATACCCCTGGGCCCAGCGTACACACGCGCTCCCACACCCCTGGGCCCAGCGTACACACGCGCTCCCACAGCCCTGGGCCCAGCGTACACACGCGCTCCCACACCCATGGGCCCAGCGTACACACACGCTCCCACACCCCTGGGCCCAGCGTACACACGCGCTCCCACAGCCCTGGGCCCAGCGTACACACGCGCTCCCACACCCATGGGCCCAGCGTACACACGCGCTCCCACACCCCTGGGCCCAGCGTACACACGCGCTCCCACACCGCTGGGCCCAGTGTACACACGCGCTCCCAGACCCCTGGGTACACACGCGCTACCACACCCCTGGGCCCAGCGTACACACGCGCTCCCACACCCCTGGGCCCAGCGTACACACGCGCTGCCACACCCCTGGGCCCAGCGTACACACGCGCTCCCACACCCCTGGGCCCAGCGTACACACGCGCTGCCACACCCCTGGGCCCAGCGTACACACGCGCTCCCACACCCCTGGGCCCAGCGTACACACGCGCTCCCACAGCCCTGGGCCCAGCGTACACACGCGCTCCCACACCCATGGGCCCAGCGTACACACACGCTCCCACACCCCTGGGCCCAGCGTACACACGCGCTCCCACAGCCCTGGCCCCAGCGTACACACGCGCTCCCACACCCATGGGCCCAGCGTACACACGCGCTCCCACACCCCTGGGCCCAGCGTACACACGCGCTCCCACACCGCTGGGCCCAGTGTACACACGCGCTCCCACACCACTGGGTACACTCGCGCTCCCACACCAATGGGCCCAGCATACATACGCGCTCCCACATCCCTGGGCCCAGCGTACACACGCGCTGCCAGACCCCTGGGCCCAGCGTACACACGCGCTCCCACAACCCTGGGCCCAGCGTACACACGCGCTCCCACACCCCTGGGTCCAGCGTACACACGCGCTGCCACACCCATGGGCCCAGGGTACACACGCGCTCCCACACCCCTGAGCCCAGCGTACACACGCGCTCCCACACCCCTGGGCCCAGCGTACACACGCGCTCCCGCACCCCTGGGCCCAGCGTACAAACGCGCTCCCACACCGCTGGGTACACACGCGCTCCCACACCCCTGGGCCCAGCATACACACGCGCTCCCACACCCCTGGGCCCAGCGTACACACGCGCTGCCACACCCCTGGTCCCAGCGTACACACGCGCTCCCACACCCCTGGGCCCAGCGTACACACGCGCTCCCACACCCCTGGGCCCAGCGTACACACGCGCTCCCACACCCATGGGCCCAGCGTACACACGCGCTCCCACACCCCTGGGCCCAGCGTACACACGCGCTCCCGCACCCCTGGGCCCAGCGTACACACGCGCTCCCACACCGCTGGGTACACACGCGCTCCCACACCGCTGGGTACACACGCGCTCCCACACCCCTGGGCCCAGCATGCACACGCGCTCCCACACCCCTGGGCCCAGCGTACACACGCGCTGCCACACCCCTGGTCCCAGCGTACACACGCGCTCCCACACCCCTGGGCCCAGCGTACACACGCGCTCCCACACCCCTGGGCCCAGCGTACACACGCGCTCCCACAGCCCTGGGCCCAGCGTACACACGCGCTCCCACACCCCTGGGCCCAGCGTACACACGCGCTCCCACAGCCCTGGGCCCAGCGTACACACGCGCTCCCACACCCATGGGCCCAGCGTACACACGCGCTCCCACACCCCTGGGTCCAACGTACACACGCACTCCCGCAGCCCTGGGCCCAGCATACACACGCGCTACCACACCCATGGGCCCAGCGTACACACGCGCTCCCACACCCCTGGGCCCAGCGTACACACGCGCTCCCACACCGCTGGGCCCAGTGTACAGACGCGCTCCCACACCGCTGGGTATACTCGCGCTCCCACACCCATGGGCCCAGCATACACACGCGCTCCCACATCCTTGGGCCCAGCGTACACACGCGCTGCCAGACCCCTGGGCCCAGCGTACACACGCGCTCCCACACCCCTGGGCCCAGCCTACACACGCGCTCCCACACCGCTGGGCCCAGCGTACACACGCGCTCTCACACCGCTGGGTACACTCGCGCTCCCACACCCATGAGCCCAGCATACACACGCGCTCCCACATCCCTGGGCCCAGCGTACACACGCGCTGCCACACCCCTGGGCCCAGCGTACACACGCGCTCCCACACCCCAGGGCCCAGCGTACACATGCGCTCCCACACCCCTGGGCCCAGGGTACACACGCGCTCCCACACCCCTGGGTCCAGCGTACACACGCGCTCCCACACCCCTGGGCCGAACGTACACACTCGCTCTCAGAGCCCTGGGACCAGCGTACACACGCGCTCCCACACCCCTGGGCCCAGCGTACACACGCGCTCCCAGACCCCTGGGTACACACGCGCTACCACACCCCTGGGCCCAGCGTACACACGCGCTCCCACACCCCTGGTCCCAGCGTACACACGCGGTCCCACACCCATGGGCCCAGCATACACACGCGCTCTCACATCCTTGGGCCCAGCATACACACGCGCTCTCACACCGCTGGGCCCAGCGTACACACGCGCTCTCACACCGCTGGGTACACTCGCGCTCCCACACCCATGAGCCCAGCATACACACGCGCTCCCACATCCCTGGGCCGAGCGTACACACGCGCTGCCACACCCCTGGGCCCAGCGTACACACGCGCTCCCACACCCCTGGGCCCAGCGTACACATGCGCTCCCACACCCCTGGGCCCAGCGTACACACGCGCTCCCACACCTCTGGGTCCAGCGTACACACGCGCTCCCACACCCCTGGGCCGAACGTACACACTCGCTCTCAGAGCCCTGGGACCAGCGTACACACGCGCTCCCACACCCCTGGGCCCAGCGTACACACGCGCTCCCAGACCCCTGGGTACACACGCGCTACCACACCCCTGGGCCCAGCGTACACACGCGCTCCCACACCCCTGGTCCCAGCGTACACACGCGGTCCCACACACATGGGCCCAGCATACACACGCGCTCTCACATCCTTGGGCCCAGCGTACACACGCGCTGCCAGACCCCTGGGCCCAGCGTACACACGCGCTCCCACACCCCTGGGCCCAGCCTACACACTCGCTCCCACACCGCTGGGCCCAGCGTACACACGCGCTCCCACACCGCTGGGTACACTCGCGCTCCCACACCCATGAGCCCAGCATACACACGCGCTCCCACATCCCTGGGCCCAGCGTACACACGCGCTGCCACACCCCTGGGCCCAGCGTACACACGCGCTCCCACACCCCTGGGCCCAGCGTACACACGCACTCCCACACCCCTGGACCCAGCGTACACACGCGCTCCCACACCCCTGGGTCCAGCGTACACACGCGCTCCCACACCCCTGGGCCGAACGTACACACTCGCTCTCAGAGCCCTGGGACCAGCGTACACACGCGCTCCCACACCCCTGGGCCCAGCGTACACACGCGCTCCCAGACCCCTGGGTACACACGCGCTACCACACCCCTGGGCCCAGCGTACACACGCGCTCCCACACCCCTGGGCCCAGCGTACACACGCGCTCCCACACCCCTGGGCCCAGCGTACACACGCGCTCCCACAACCCTGGCCCAGCGTACACACGCGATCCCGCACCCCTGGGTACACACGCGCTCCCACACCCCTGGGCCCAGCGTACACACGCACTCCCACACCCCTGGGCCCAGCGTACACACGCGCTGCCACACCCCTGGGCCCAGCGTACACACGCGCTCCCACACCCCTGGGCCCAGCGTACACACGCGCTCCCACACCCCTGGGCCCAGCGTACACACGCGCTCCCACAACCCTGGCCCAGCGTACACACGCGATCCCGCACCCCTGGGTACACACGCGCTCCCACACCCCTGGGCCCAGCGTACACACGCACTCCCACACCCCTGGGCCCAGCGTACACACGCGCTGCCACACCCCTGGGCCCAGCGTACACACGCGCTCCCACACCCCTGGGCCCAGCGTACACACGCGCTCCCACACCCATGGGCCCAGCGTACACACACGCTCCCACACCCCTGGGCCCAGCGTACACACGCGCTCCCACAGCCCTGGGCCCAGCGTACACATGCGCTCCCACACCCATGGGCCCAGCGTACACACGCGCTCCCACACCCCTGGGCCCAGCGTACACACGCGCTCCCACACCGCTGGGCCCAGTGTACACACGCGCTCCCACACCGCTGGGTACACTCGCGCTCCCACACCAATGGGCCCAGCATACATACGCGCTCCCACGTCCCTGGGCCCAGCGTACACACGCGCTGCCAGACCGCTGGGCCCAGCGTACACACGCGCTCCCACAACCCTGGGCCCAGCGTACACACGCGCTCCCACACCCCTGGGTCCAGCGTACACACGCGCTGCCACACCCATGGGCCCAGGGTACACACGCGCACCCACACCCCTGGGCCCAGCGTACACACGCGCTCCCACACCCATGGGCCCAGCGTACACACACGCTCCCACACCCCTGGGCCCAGCGTACACACGCGCTCCCACAGCCCTGGGCCCAGCGTACACATGCGCTCCCACACCCATGGGCCCAGCGTACACACGCGCTCCCACACCCCTGGGCCCAGCGTACACACGCGCTCCCACACCGCTGGGCCCAGTGTACACACGCGCTCCCACACCGCTGGGTACACTCGCGCTCCCACACCAATGGGCCCAGCATACATACGCGCTCCCACGTCCCTGGGCCCAGCGTACACACGCGCTGCCAGACCGCTGGGCCCAGCGTACACACGCGCTCCCACAACCCTGGGCCCAGCGTACACACGCGCTCCCACACCCCTGGGTCCAGCGTACACACGCGCTGCCACACCCATGGGCCCAGGGTACACACGCGCACCCACACCCCTGGGCCCAGCGTACACACGCGATCCCACACCCCTGGGCCCAGCGTACACATGCGCTCACACACCGCTGGTTACACACGCGCTCCCACACCGCTGGGTACACACGCGCTCCCACACCCCTGGGCCCAGCGTACACACGCGCTGCCACACCCCTGGGCCCAGCGTACACACGCGCTCCCACACCCCTGGGCCCAGCGTACACATGATCTCACACACCGCTGGGTACACACGCGCTCCCACACCGCTGGGTCCACACGCGCTCCCACACCCCTGGGCCCAGCGTACACACGCGCTCCCAAAACCCTGGGTACACACGCGACCCCACACCCGTGGGCCCAGCGTACACAAGCGCTCCCACACCGCTGGGTACACACGCGCTCCCACACCCCTGGGCCCAGCGTACACACGCGCTCCCACACCGCTGGGTACACACGCGCTCCCACACCGCTGGGCCCAGCGTACACACGCGCTCCCACACCCCTGAGCCCAGCGTACACACGCGCTCCCACACCCCTGGGCCCAGCGTACACACGCGCTCCCGCACCCCTGGGCCCAGCGTACAAACGCGCTCCCACACCGCTGGGTACACACGCGCTCCCACACCCCTGGGCCCAGCATACACACGCGCTCCCACACCCCTGGGCCCAGCGTACACACGCGCTGCCACACCCCTGGTCCCAGCGTACACACGCGCTCCCACACCCCTGGGCCCAGCGTACACACGCGCTCCCACACCCCTGGGCCCAGCGTACACACGCGCTCCCACACCCATGGGCCCAGCGTACACACGCGCTCCCACACCCCTGGGCCCAGCGTACACACGCGCTCCCGCACCCCTGGGCCCAGCGTACACACGCGCTCCCACACCGCTGGGTACACACGCGCTCCCACACCCCTGGGCCCAGCGTACACACGCGCTCCCACACCCCTGGGCCCAGCGTACACACGCGCTGCCACACCCCTGGTCCCAGCGTACACACGCGCTCCCACACCCCTGGGCCCAGCGTACACACGCGCTCCCACACCCCTGGGCCCAGCGTACACACGCGCTCCCACAGCCCTGGGCCCAGCGTACACACGCGCTCCCACACCCCTGGGCCCAGCGTACACACGCGCTCCCACAGCCCTGGGCCCAGCGTACACACGCGCTCCCACACCCATGGGCCCAGCGTACACACGCGCTCCCACACCCCTGGGTCCAACGTACACACGCACTCCCGCAGCCCTGGGCCCAGCGTACACACGCGCTACCACACCCATGGGCCCAGCGTACACACGCGCTCCCACACCCCTGGGCCCAGCGTACACACGCGCTCCCACACCGCTGGGCCCAGTGTACAGACGCGCTCCCACACCGCTGGGTATACTCGCGCTCCCACACCCATGGGCCCAGCATACACACGCGCTCCCACATCCTTGGGCCCAGCGTACACACGCGCTGCCAGACCCCTGGGCCCAGCGTACACACGCGCTCCCACACCCCTGGGCCCAGCGTACACACGCGCTCCCACACCGCTGGGCCCAGCGTACACACGCGCTCTCACACCGCTGGGTACACTCGCGCTCCCACACCCATGAGCCCAGCATACACACGCGCTCCCACATCCCTGGGCCCAGCGTACACACGCGCTGCCACACCCCTGGGCCCAGCGTACACACGCGCTCCCACACCCCTCGGCCCAGCGTACACATGCGCTCCCACACCCCTGGGCCCAGCGTACACACGCGCTCCCACACCCCTGGGTCCAGCGTACACACGCGCTCCCACACCCCTGGGCCGAACGTACACACTCGCTCTCAGAGCCCTGGGACCAGCGTACACACGCGCTCCCACACCCCTGGGCCCAGCGTACACACGCGCTCCCAGACCCCTGGGTACACACGCGCTACCACACCCCTGGGCCCAGCGTACACACGCGCTCCCACACCCCTGGTCCCAGCGTACACACGCGCTAGCACACCCCTGGGCCCAGCGTACACACGCGCTCCCACAACCCTGGCCCAGCGTACACACGCGATCCCACACCCCTGGGTACACACGCGCTCCCACACCCCTGGGCCCAGCGTACACACGCGCTCCCACACCCCTGGGCCCAGCGTACACACGCGCTCCCACACCGCTGGGCCCAGTGTACACACGCGCTCCCAGACCCCTGGGTACACACGCGCTACCACACCCCTGGGCCCAGCGTACACACGCGCTCCCACACCCCTGGGCCCAGCGTACACACGCGCTGCCACACCCCTGGGCCCAGCGTACACACGCGCTCCCACACCCCTGGGCCCAGCGTACACACGCGCTGCCACACCCCTGGGCCCAGCGTACACACGCGCTCCCACACCCCTGGGCCCAGCGTACACACGCGCTCCCACAGCCCTGGGCCCAGCGTACACACGCGCTCCCACACCCATGGGCCCAGCATACACACACGCTCCCACACCCCTGGGCCCAGCGTACACACGCGCTCCCACAGCCCTGGCCCCAGCGTACACACGCGCTCCCACACCCATGGGCCCAGCGTACACACGCGCTCCCACACCCCTGGGCCCAGCGTACACACGCGCTCCCAGACCCCTGGGTACACACGCGCTACCACACCCCTGGGCCCAGCGTACACACGCGCTCCCACACCCCTGGGCCCAGCGTACACATGCGCTCACAAACCGCTGGTTACACACGCGCTCCCACACCGCTGGGTACACACGCGCTCCCACACCCCTGGGCCCAGCGTACACACGCGCTGCCACACCCCTGGGCCCAGCGTACACACGCGCTCCCACACCGCTGGGCCCAGTGTACAGACGCGCTCCCACACCGCTGGGTACACTCGCGCTCCCACACCCATGGGCCCAGCATACACACGCGCTCCCACATCCTTGGGCCCAGCGTACACACGCGCTGCCAGACCCCTGGGCCCAGCGTACACACGCGCTCCCACACCCCTGGGCCCAGCCTACACACGCGCTCCCACACCGCTGGGCCCAGCGTACACACGCGCTCCCACACCGCTGGGTACACTCGCGCTCCCACACCCATGAGCCCAGCATACACACGCGCTCCCACATCCCTGGGCCCAGCATACACACGCGCTGCCACACCCCTGGGCCCAGCGTACACACGCGCTCCCACACCCCTGGGCCCAGCGTACACACGCGCTCCCACACCCCTGGGCCCAGCGTACACACGCGCTCCCACACCCCTGGGTCCAGCGTACACACGCGCTCCCACACCCCTGGGCCGAACGTACACACTCGCTCTCAGAGCCCTGGGACCAGCGTACACACGCGCTCCCACACCCCTGGGCCCAGCGTACACACGCGCTCCCAGACCCCTGGGTACACACGCGCTACCACACCCCTGGGCCCAGCGTACACACGCGCTCCCACACCCCTGGGCCCAGCGTACACACGCGCTCCCACAACCCTGGGCCCAGCGTACACACGCGCTCCCACAACCCTGGCCCAGCGTACACACGCGATCCCGCACCCCTGGGTACACACGCGCTCCCACACCCCTGGGCCCAGCGTACACACGCACTCCCACACCCCTGGGCCCAGCGTACACACGCGCTGCCACACCCCTGGGCTCAGCGTACACACGCGCTCCCACACCCCTGGGCCCAGCGTACACACGCGCTCCGACACCCATGGGCCCAGCGTACACACACGCTCCCACACCCCTGGGCCCAGCGTACACACGCGCTCCCACAGCCCTGGGCCCAGCGTACACACGCGCTCCCACACCCATGGGCCCAGCGTACACACGCGCTCCCACACCCCTGGGCCCAGCGTACACACGCGCTCCCACACCCATGGGCCCAGTGTACACACGCGCTCCCACACCGCTGGGTACACTCGCGCTCCCACACCAATGGGCCCAGCATACATACGCGATCCCACGTCCCTGGGCCCAGCGTACACACGCGCTGCCAGACCCCTGGGCCCAGCGTACACACGCGCTCCCACAACCCTGGGCCCAGCGTACACACGCGCTCCCACACCCCTGGGTCCAGCGTACACACGCGCTGCCACACCCATGGGCCCAGGGTACACACGCGCACCCACACCCCTGGGCCCAGCGTACACACGCGATCCCACACCCCTGGGCCCAGCGTACACATGATCTCACACACCGCTGGGTACACACGCGCTCCCACACCGCTGGGTCCACACGCGCTCCCACACCCCTGGGCCCAGCGTACACACGCGCTCCCAAAACCCTGGGTACACACGCGATCCCACACCCGTGGGCCCAGCGTACACAAGCGCTCCCACACCGCTGGGTACACACGCGCTCCCACACCCCTGGGCCCAGCGTACACACGCGCTCCCACACCGCTGGGTACACACGCGCTCCCACACCGCTGGGCCCAGCGTACACACGCGCTCCCACACCCCTGAGCCCAGCGTACACACGCGCTCCCACACCCCTGGGCCCAGCGTACATACGCGCTCCCGCACCCCTGGGCCCAGCGTACAAACGCGCTCCCACACCGCTGGGTACACACGCGCTCCCACACCCCTGGGCCCAGCATACACACGCGCTCCCACACCCCTGGGCCCAGCGTACACACGCGCTGCCACACCCCTGGTCCCAGTGTACACACGCGCTCCCACACCCCTGGCCCCAGCGTACACACGCGCTCCCACACCCCTGGGCCCAGCGTACACACGCGCTCCCACACCCATGGGCCCAGCGTACACACGCGCTCCCACACCCCTGGGCCCAGCGTACACACGCGCTCCCGCACCCCTGGGCCCAGCGTACACACGCGCTCCCACACCGCTGGGTACACACGCGCTCCCACACCCCTGGGCCCAGCATACACACGCGCTCCCACACCCCTGGGCCCAGCGTACACACGCGCTGCCACACCCCTGGTCCCAGCGTACACACGCGCTCCCACACCCCTGGGCCCAGCGTACACACGCGCTCCCACACCCCTGGGCCCAGCGTACACACGCGCTCCCACAGCCCTGGGCCCAGCGTACACACGCGCTCCCACACCCCTGGGCCCAGCGTACACACGCGCTCCCACAGCCCTGGGCCCAGCATACACACGCGCTCCCACACCCATGGGCCCAGCGTACACACGCGCTCCCACACCCCTGGGTCCAACGTACACACGCACTCCCGCAGCCCTGGGCCCAGCGTACACACGCGCTACCACACCCATGGGCCCAGCGTACACACGCCCTCCCACACCCCTGGGCCCAGCGTACACACGCGCTCCCACACCGCTGGGCCCAGTGTACAGACGCGCTCCCACACCGCTGGGTATACTCGCGCTCCCACACCCATGGGCCCAGCATACACACGCGCTCCCACATCCTTGGGCCCAGCGTACACACGCGCTGCCAGACCCCTGGGTCCAGCGTACACACGCGCTCCCACACCCCTGGGCCGAACGTACACACTCGCTCTCAGAGCCCTGGGACCAGCGTACACACGCGCTCCCACACCCCTGGGCCCAGCGTACACACGCGCTCCCAGACCCCTGGGTACACACGCGCTACCACACCCCTGGGCCCAGCGTACACACGCGCTCCCACACCCCTGGTCCCAGCGTACACACGCGCTAGCACACCCCTGGGCCCAGCGTACACACGCGCTCCCACAACCCTGACCCAGCGTACACACGCGATCCCACACCCCTGGTTACACACGCGCTCCCACACCCCTGGGCCCAGCGTACACACGTGCTCCCATACCCCTGGGCCCAGCGTACACACGCGCTCCCACACCCCTGGGTCCAGCGTACACACGCGCTCCCACAGCCCTGGGCCCAGCGTACACACGCGCTCCCACACCCATGGGCCCAGCGTACACACACGCTCCCACACCCCTGGGCCCAGCGTACACACGCGCTCCCACAGCCCTGGGCCCAGCGTACACACGCGCTCCCACACCCATGGGCCCAGCGTACACACGCGCTCCCACAGCCCTGGGCCCAGCGTACACACGCGCTCCCACACCGCTGGGCCCAGTGTACACACGCGCTCCCAGACCCCTGGGTACACACGCGCTACCACACCCCTGGGCCCAGCGTACACACGCGCTCCCACACCCCTGCGCCCAGCGTACACACGCGCTGCCACACCCCTGGGCCCAGCGTACACACGCGCTCCCACACCCCTGGGCCCAGCGTACACACGCGCTGCCACACCCCTGGGCCCAGCGTACACACGCGCTCCCACACCCCTGGGCCCAGCGTACACACGCGCTCCCACAGCCCTGGGCCCAGCGTACACACGCGCTCCCACACCCATGGGCCCAGCGTACACACACGCTCCCACACCCCTGGGCCCAGCGTACACACGCGCTCCCACAGCCCTGGGCCCAGCGTACACACGCGCTCCCACACCCATGGGCCCAGCGTACACACGCGCTCCCACACCCCTGGGCCCAGCGTACACACGCGCTCCCACACCGCTGGGCCCAGTGTACACACGCGCTCCCACACCGCTGGGTACACTCGCGCTCCCACACCAATGGGCCCAGCATACATACGCGCTCCCACATCCCTGGGCCCAGCGTACACACGCGCTGCCAGACCCCTGGGCCCAGCGTACACACGCGCTCCCACAACCCTGGGCCCAGCGTACACACGCGCTCCCACACCCCTGGGTCCAGCGTACACACGCGCTGCCACACCCATGGGCCCAGGGTACACACGCGCACCCACACCCCTGGGCCCAGCGTACACACGCGATCCCACACCCCTGGGCCCAGCGTACACATGCGCTCACACACCGCTGGTTACACACGCGCTCCCACACCGCTGGGTACACACGCGCTCCCACACCCCTGGGCCCAGCGTACACACGCGCTGCCACACCCCTGGGCCCAGCGTACACACGCGCTCCCACACCCCTGGGCCCAGCGTACACATGATCTCACACACCGCTGGGTACACACGCGCTCCCACATCGCTGGGTCCACACGCGCTCCCACACCCCTGGGCCCAGCGTACACACGCGCTCCCACACCCCTGGGTACACACGCACTCCCACGCCCATGGGCCCAGCGTACACACGCGCTCCCACACCCCTGGGCCCAGCGTACACACGCGCTCCCACACCCCTGGGCCCAGCGTACACACGCGCTCCCACACCCCTGGGCCCAGCGTACACACACGCTGCCACACCCCTGGGCCCAGCGTACACACGCGCACCCACACACCTTGGCCCAGCGTACACACGCGCACCCACACACCTGGGCCCAGCGTACACACGCGCTCCCACACCCCTGGGCCCAGCGTACACACACGCTCACACACCGCTGGGTACACACGCGCTCCCACACCACTGGGAGCAAACGCGCTCCCACACCCCTGGGCCCAGGGTAAACACGCGCTCCCGCACCCCTGGGCCCAGCGTACACACGCGCTCCCACACCGCTGGGTACACACGCGCTCCCACACCCATGGGCCCAGCGTACACACGCGCTCCCAAAACCCTGGGTACACACGCGCTCCCACACCCCTGGGCCCAGCGTACACACGCGCTCCCGCACCCCTGGGCCCAGCGTACACATGCGCTCCACACCCCTGGGCCCAGCGTACACACGCGCTCCCACACCCCTGGGCCCAGCGTACACACGCGCTCCCACACCCCTGGACCCAGCGTACACACGCGCTCCCACACCCCTGGGCCCAGCGTACACACGCGCTAACACACCCCTGGGCCGAACGTACACACTCGCTATCAGAGACCTGGGACCAGCGTACACACGCGCTCCCACACCGCTGGGTACACTTGCGCTCCCCCACCGCTGGGTACACACGCGCTCCCACACCCCTGGACCCAGCGTACACACGCGCTCCCACACTCCTGGGCCCAGCGTACACACGCGCTCCCACACCGCTGGGTACACACGCGATCCCAAACCCGTGGGCCCAGCGTACACAAGCGCTCCCACACCGCTGGGTACACACGCGCTCCCACACCCCTGTGCCCAGCGTACACACGCGCTCCCACACCGCTGGGTACACACGCGCTCCCACACCGCTGGGCCCAGCGTACACACGAGCTCCCACACCGCTGAGCCCAGCATACACACGCTCCCACACCCCTGGGCCCAGCGTACACACGCGCTCCCACACCCCTGGACCCAGCGTACACACGCGCTCCCACACCCCTGGGCCCAGCGTACACACGCGCTAACACACCTCTGGACCGAACGTACACACTCGCTATCAGAGACCTGGGACCAGCGTACACACGCGCTCCCACACCGCTGGGTAAACACGCGCTCCCACACCGCTGGGTACACACGCGCTCCCACACCCCTGGACCCAGCGTACACACGCGCTCCCACACCCCTGGGCCCAGCGTACACACGCGCTCCCACACCCCTGGGCCCAGCATACACACGCGCTCCCACACCCCTGGGCCCAGCGTACACACGCGCTCCCACACCCCTGGGCCCAGCGTACACACGCGCTCCCACACCCCTGGGCCCAGCGTACACACGCGCTCCCAGACCCCTGGGTACACACGCGCTACCACACCCCTGGGCCCAGCGTACACACGCGCTCCCACACCCCTGGGCCCAGCGTACACAAGCGCTGCCACACCCCTGGGCCCAGCGTACACATGCGCATCCACACCCCTGGGTCCAGCGTACACACGCGCTCCCACACCCCTGGGCCCAGCGTACACACGCGCTCCCACAACCCTGGCCCAGCGTACACACGCGCTCCCACACCCCTGGGCCCAGCGTACACACGCGCTCCCACACCCCTGGGCCCAGCGTACACACGCGCTCCCACACCCCTGGGTACACACGCACTCCCACGCGCATGGGCCCAGCGTACACACGCGCTCCCACACCCCTGGGTACACACGCACTCCCACGCCCATGGGCCCAGAGTACACACGCGCTCCCACACCCCTGGGCCCAGCGTACACACGCGCTCCCACACCCCTGGGCCCAGCGTACACACGCGCTCCCACACCCCTGGGACCAGCGTACACACGCGCTGCCACACCCCTGGGCCCAGCGTACACACGCGCACCCACACCCCTTGGCCCAGCGTACACACGCGCACCCACACACCTGGGCCCAGCGTACACACGCGCTCCCACACCCCTGGGCCCAGCGTACACACACGCTCACACACCGCTGGGTACACACGCGCTCCCACACCGCTGGGAGCAAACGCGCTCCCACACCGCTGGGAGCAAACGCGCTCCCACACCCCTGGGCCCAGGGTAAACACGCGCTCCCGCACCCCTGGGCCCAGCGTACACACGCGCTCCCACACCGCTGGGTACACACGCGCTCCCACACCCATGGGCCCAGCGTACACACGCGCTCCCAAAACCCTGGGTACACACGCGCTCCCACACCCCTGGGCCCAGCGTACACACGCGCTCCCGCACCCCTGGGCCCAGCGTACACATGCGCTCCACACCCCTGGGCCCAGCGTACACACGCGCTCCCACACCCCTGGGCCCAGCGTACACACGCGCTCCCACACCCCTGGGCCCAGCGTACACACGCGCTCCCACACCCCTGGGCCCAGCGTACACACGCGCTCCCAGACCCCTGGGTACACACGCGCTACCACACCCCTGGGCCCAGCGTACACACGCGCTCCCACACCCCTGGGCCCAGCGTACACAAGCGCTGCCACACCCCTGGGCCCAGCGTACACATGCGCATCCACACCCCTGGGTCCAGCGTACACACGCGCTCCCACACCCCTGGGCCCAGCGTACACACGCGCTCCCACAACCCTGGCCCAGCGTACACACGCGCTCCCACACCCCTGGGCCCAGCGTACACACGCGCTCCCACACCCCTGGGCCCAGCGTACACACGCGCTCCCACACCCCTGGGTACACACGCACTCCCACGCGCATGGGCCCAGCGTACACACGCGCTCCCACACCCCTGGGTACACACGCACTCCCACGCCCATGGGCCCAGAGTACACACGCGCTCCCACACCCCTGGGCCCAGCGTACACACGCGCTCCCACACCCCTGGGCCCAGCGTACACACGCGCTCCCACACCCCTGGGACCAGCGTACACACGCGCTGCCACACCCCTGGGCCCAGCGTACACACGCGCACCCACACCCCTTGGCCCAGCGTACACACGCGCACCCACACACCTGGGCCCAGCGTACACACGCGCTCCCACACCCCTGGGCCCAGCGTACACACACGCTCACACACCGCTGGGTACACACGCGCTCCCACACCGCTGGGAGCAAACGCGCTCCCACACCGCTGGGAGCAAACGCGCTCCCACACCCCTGGGCCCAGGGTAAACACGCGCTCCCGCACCCCTGGGCCCAGCGTACACACGCGCTCCCACACCGCTGGGTACACACGCGCTCCCACACCCATGGGCCCAGCGTACACACGCGCTCCCAAAACCCTGGGTACACACGCGCTCCCACACCCCTGGGCCCAGCGTACACACGCGCTCCCGCACCCCTGGGCCCAGCGTACACATGCGCTCCACACCCCTGGGCCCAGCGTACACACGCGCTCCCACACCCCTGGGCCCAGCGTACACACGCGCTCCCACACCCCTGGACCCAGCGTACACACGCGCTCCCACACCCCTGGGCCCAGCGTACACACGCGCTAACACACCCCTGGGCCGAACGTACACACTCGCTATCAGAGACCTGGGACCAGCGTACACACGCGCTCCCACACCGCTGGGTACACTTGCGCTCCCACACCGCTGGGTACACACGCGCTCCCACACCCCTGGACCCAGCGTACACACGCGCTCCCACACCCTTGGGCCCAGCATACACACGCGCTCCCACACCGCTGGGTACACACGCGATCCCACACCCGTGGGCCCAGCGTACACAAGCGCTCCCACACCGCTGGGTACACACGCGCTCCCACACCCCTGTGCCCAGCGTACACACGCGCTCCCACACCGCTGGGTACACACGCGGTCCCACACCGCTGGGCCCAGCGTACACACGAGCTCCCACACCCCTGAGCCCAGCGTACACACACGCTCCCACACCCCTGGGCCCAGCGTACACACGCGCTCCCACACCCCTGGACCCAGCGTACACACGCGCTCCCACACCCCTGGGCCCAGCGTACACACGCGCTAACACACCCCTGGACCGAACGTACACACTCGCTATCAGAGACCTGGGACCAGCGTACACACGCGCTCCCACACCGCTGGGTAAACACGCGCTCCCACACCGCTGGGTACACACGCGCTCCCACACCCCTGGACCCAGGATACACACGCGCTCCCACACCCCTGGGCCCAGCGTACACACGCGCTCCCACACCCCTGGGCCCAGCGTACACACGCGCTCCCACACCCCTGGGCCCAGCGTACACACGCGCTCCCACACCCCTGGGCCCAGCGTACACACGCGCTCCCACACCCCTGGGCCCAGCGTACACACGCGCTCCCAGACCCCTGGGTACACACGCGCTACCACACCCCTGGGCCCAGCGTACACACGCGCTCCCACACCCCTGGGCCCAGCGTACACAAGCGCTGCCACACCCCTGGGCCCAGCGTACACATGCGCACCCACACCCCTGGGCCCAGCGTACACACGCGCTCCCACACCCCTGGGCCCAGCGTACACACGCGCTCCCACAACCCTGGCCCAGCGTACACACGCGCTCCCACACCCCTGGGCCCAGCGTACACACGCGCTAACACACCCCTGGGCCGAACGTACACACTCGATATCAGAGACCTGGGACCAGCGTACACACGCGCTCCCACACCGCTGGGTACACTTGCGCTCCCACACCGCTGGGTACACACGCGCTCCCACACCCCTGGACCCAGCGTACACACGCGCTCCCACACCCCTGGGCCCAGCATACACACGCGCTCCCACACCGCTGGGTACACACACCCGTGGGCCCAGCGAACACAAGCGCTCCCACACCGCTGGGTACACACGCGCTCCCACACCCCTGTGCCCAGCGTACACACGCGCTCCCACACACCTGGACCCAGCGTACACACGCGCTCCCACACCCCTGGGCCCAGCATACACACGCGCTCCCACACCGCTGGGTACACACACCCGTGGGCCCAGCGAACACAAGCGCTCCCACACCGCTGGGTACACACGCGCTCCCACACCCCTGTGCCCAGCGTACACACGCGCTCCCACACCGCTGGGTACACACGCGCTCCCACATCGCTGGGCCCAGCGTACACACGAGCTCCCACACCCCTGAGCCCAGCGTACACACGCACTCCCACACCCCTGGGCCCAGCGTACACACGCGCTCCCACACCCCTGGACCCAGAGTACACACGCGCTCCCACACCCCTGGGCCCAGCGTACACACGCGCTAACACACCCCTGGACCGAACGTACACACTCGCTATCAGAGACCTGGGACCAGCGTACACACGCGCTCCCACACCGCTGGGTAAACACGCGCTCCCACACCGCTGGGTACACACGCGCTCCCACACCCCTGGACCCAGCGTACACACGCGCTCCCACACCCCTGGGCCCAGCGTACACACGCGCTCCCACACCCCTGGGCCCAGCGTACACACGCGCTCCCACACCCCTGGGCCCAGCGTACACACGCGCTCCCAGACCCCTGGGTACACACGCGCTACCACACCCCTGGGCCCAGCGTACACACGCGCTCCCACACCCCTGGGCCCAGCGTACACAAGCGCTGCCACACCCCTGGGCCCAGCGTACACATGCGCACCCACACCCCTGGGCCCAGCGTACACACGCGCTCCCACACCCCTGGGCCCAGCGTACACACGCGCTCCCACAACCCTGGCCCAGCGTACACACGCGCTCCCACACCCCTGGGTACACACGCGCTCCCACACCCCTGGGCCCAGCGTACACACGCGCTCCCACACCCCTGGGCCCAGCGTACACACGCGCTCCCACACCGCTGGATACACACGCGCTCCCACACCGCTGGGTACACACGCGCTCCCACACCCCTGGGCCCAGCGTACACACACGCTGCCACACCCCTGGGCCCAGCATACACACGCGCACCCACACCCCTGGGCCCAGCGTACACACACGCTGCCACACCCCTGGGCCGAGCATACACACGGGCTCCCACACCGCTGGGAGCAAACGCGCTCCCACACCCCTGGGCCCAGGGTAAACACGCGCTCCCGCACCCCTGGGCCCAGCGTACACACGCGCTCCCACACCGCTGGGTACACACGCGCTCCCACACCCATGGGCCCATTGTACACACGCGCTCCCAAAACCCTGTGTACACACGCGCTCCCAGACCCCTGGGTACACACGCGCTACCACACCCCTGGGCCCAGCGTACACACGCGCTCCCACACCCCTGGGCCCAGCGTACACAAGCGCTGCCACACCCCTGGGCCCAGCGTACACATGCGCACCCACACCCCTGGGCCCAGCGTACACACGCGCTCCCACACCACTGGGCCCAGCGTACACACGCGCTCCCACAACCCTGGCCCAGCGTACACACGCGCTCCCACACCCCTGGGTACACACGCGCTCCCACACCCCTGGGCCCAGCGTACACACGCGCTCCCACACCCCTGGGCCCAGCGTACACACGCGCTCCCACACCGCTGGGTACACACGCGCTCCCACACCGCTGGGTACACACGCGCTCCCACACCCCTGGGCCCAGCGTACACACACGCTGCCACACCCCTGGGCCCAGCATACACACGCGCACCCACACCCCTGGGCCCAGCGTACACACACGCTGCCACACCCCTGGGCCCAGCATACACACGCGCTCCCACACCGCTGGGAGCAAACGCGCTCCCACACCCCTGGGCCCAGGGTAAACACGCGCTCCCGCACCCCTGGGCCCAGCGTACACACGCGCTCCCACACCGCTGGGTACACACGCGCTGCCACACCCCTGGGCCCAGCGTACACACGCGCACCCACACCCCTGGGCCCAACGTACACACTCGCTCTCAGAGCCCTTGGACCAGCGTACACACGCGCTCCCACACCGCTGGGTACACACGCGATCCCACACCCGTGGGCCCAGCGTACACAAGCGCTCCCACACCGCTGGGTACACACGCGCTCCCACACCCCTGGGCCCAGCGTACACACGCGCTCCCGCACCGCTGGGTACACACGCGCTCCCACACCCCTGGGCCCAGCGTACACACGCGCTCCCACACCCCTGGGCCCAGCGTACACACGCGCTCCCAGACCCCTGGGTACACACGCGCTACCACACCCCTGGGCCCAGCGTACACACGCGCTCCCACACCCCTGGGCCCAGCGTACACAAGCGCTGCCACACCCCTGGGCCCAGCGTACACATGCGCACCCACACCCCTGGGCCCAGCGTACACACGCGCTCCCACACCCCTGGGCCCAGCGTACACACGCGCTCCCACACCGCTGGGTACACACGCGATCCCACACCCGTGGGCCCAGCGAACACAAGCGCTCCCACACCGCTGGGTACACACGCGCTCCCACACCCCTGTGCCCAGCGTACACACGCGCTCCCACACCGCTGGGTACACACGCGCTCCCACACCGCTGGGCCCAGCGTACACACGAGCTCCCACACCCCTGAGCCCAGCGTACACACGCGCTCCCACACCCCTGGGCCCAGCGTACACACGCGCTCCCACACCCCTGGACCCAGAGTACACACGCGCTCCCACACCCCTGGGCCCAGCGTACACACGCGCTAACACACCCCTGGACCGAACGTACACACTCGCTATCAGAGACCTGGGACCAGCGTACACACGCGCTCCCACACCGCTGGGTAAACACGCGCTCCCACACCGCTGGGTACACACGCGCTCCCACACCCCTGGACCCAGCGTACACACGCGCTCCCACACCCCTGGGCCCAGCGTACACACGCGCTCCCACACCCCTGGGCCCAGCGTACACACGCGCTCCCACACCCCTGGGCCCAGCGTACACACGCGCTCCCAGACCCCTGGGTACACACGCGCTACCACACCCCTGGGCCCAGCGTACACAAGCGCTGCCACACCCCTGGGCCCAGCGTACACATGCGCACCCACACCCCTGGGCCCAGCGTACACACGCGCTCCCACACCCCTGGGCCCAGCGTACACACGCGCTCCCACAACCCTGGCCCAGCGTACACACGCGCTCCCACACCCCTGGGTACACACGCGCTCCCACACCCCTGGGCCCAGCGTACACACGCGCTCCCACACCCCTGGGCCCAGCGTACACACGCGCTCCCACACCGCTGGATACACACGCGCTCCCACACCGCTGGGTACACACGCGCTCCCACACCCCTGGGCCCAGCGTACACACACGCTGCCACACCCCTGGGCCCAGCATACACACGCGCACCCACACCCCTGGGCCCAGCGTACACACACGCTGCCACACCCCTGGGCCGAGCATACACACGGGCTCCCACACCGCTGGGAGCAAACGCTCTCCCACACCCCTGGGCCCAGGGTAAACACGCGCTCCCGCACCCCTGGGCCCAGCGTACACAGGCGCTCCCACACCGCTGGGTACACACGCGCTCCCACACCCATGGGCCCAGCGTACACACGCGCTCCCAAAACCCTGTGTACACACGCGCTCCCAGACCCCTGGGTACACACGCGCTCCCACACCGCTGGGTACACACGCGCTCCCACACCCCTGGGCCCAGCGTACACACACGCTGCCACACCCCTGGGCCCAGCATACACACGCGCACCCACACCCCTGGGCCCAGCGTACACACACGCTGCCACACCCCTGGGCCCAGCATACACACGCGCTCCCACACCGCTGGGAGCAAACGCGCTCCCACACCCCTGGGCCCAGGGTAAACACGCGCTCCCGCACCCCTGGGCCCAGCGTACACACGCGCTCCCACACCGCTGGGTACACACGCGCTCCCACACCCATGGGCCCAGCGTACACACGCGCTCCCAAAACCCTGGGTACACACGCGCTCCCTCACCCATGGGCCCAGCGTACACACGCGCTCCCACACCCCTGGGCCCAGCGTACACACGCGCTGCCACACCCCTGGGCCCAGCGTACACAAGCGCTCCCACACCGCTGGGTACACACGCGCTCCCACACCCCTGGGCCCAGCATACACACGCGCACCCACACCCCTGGGCCCAGCGTACACACACGCTGCCACACCCCTGGGCCCAGCATACACACGCGCTCCCACACCGCTGGGAGCAAACGCGCTCCCACACCCCTGGGCCCAGGGTAAACACGCGCTCCCGCACCCCTGGGCCCAGCGTACACACGCGCTCCCACACCGCTGGGTACACACGCGCTCCCACACCCATGGGCCCAGCGTACACACGCGCTCCCAAAACCCTGGGTACACACGCGCTCCCTCACCCATGGGCCCAGCGTACACACGCGCTCCCACACCCCTGGGCCCAGCGTACCTACGCGCTGCCACACCCCTGGGCCCAGCGTACACAAGCGCTCCCACACCGCTGGGTACACACGCGCTCCCACACCCCTGGGCCCAGCGTACACACGCGCTCCCGCACCGCTGGGTACACACGCGCTCCCACACCGCTGGGCCCAGCGTACACACGCGCTCCCACACCCCTGAGCCCAGCGTACACACGCGCTCCCACACCCCTGGGCCCAGCGTACACACGCGCTCCCACACCCCAGGACCCAGCGTACACACGCGCTCCCACACCCCTGGGCCCAGCGTACACACGCGCTAACACACCCCTGGGCCGAACGTACACACTCGCTATCAGAGACCTGGGACCAGCGTACACACGCGCTCCCACACCGCTGGGTACACACGCGCTCCCACACCGCTGGGTACACACGCGCTCCCACACCCCTGGACCCAGCGTACACACGCGCTCCCACACCCCTGGGCCCAGCGTACACACGCGCTCCCACACCCCTGGGCCCAGCGTACACACGCGCTCCCACACCGCTGGATACACACGCGCTCCCACACCGCTGGGTACACACGCGCTCCCACACCCCTGGGCCCAGCGTACACACACGCTGCCACACCCCTGGGCCCAGCATACACACGCGCACCCACACCCCTGGGCCCAGCGTACACACACGCTGCCACACCCCTGGGCCGAGCATACACACGGGCTCCCACACCGCTGGGAGCAAACGCGCTCCCACACCCCTGGGCCCAGGGTAAACACGCGCTCCCGCACCCCTGGGCCCAGCGTACACAGGCGCTCCCACACCGCTGGGTACACACGCGCTCCCACACCCATGGGCCCAGCGTACACACGCGCTCCCAAAACCCTGTGTACACACGCGCTCCCAGACCCCTGGGTACACACGCGCTACCACACCCCTGGGCCCAGCGTACACACGCGCTCCCACACCCCTGGGCCCAGCGTACACAAGCGCTGCCACACCCCTGGGCCCAGCGTACACATGCGCACCCACACCCCTGGGCCCAGCGTACACACGCGCTCCCACACCACTGGGCCCAGCGTACACACGCGCTCCCACAACCCTGGCCCAGCGTACACACGCGCTCCCACACCCCTGGGTACACACGCGCTCCCACACCCCTGGGCCCAGCGTACACACGCGCTCCCACACCCCTGGGCCCAGCGTACACACGCGCTCCCACACCGCTGGGTACACACGCGCTCCCACACCGCTGGGTACACACGCGCTCCCACACCCCTGGGCCCAGCGTACACACACGCTGCCACACCCCTGGGCCCAGCATACACACGCGCACCCACACCCCTGGGCCCAGCGTACACACACGCTGCCACACCCCTGGGCCCAGCATACACACGCGCTCCCACACCGCTGGGAGCAAACGCGCTCCCACACCCCTGGGCCCAGGGTAAACACGCGCTCCCGCACCCCTGGGCCCAGCGTACACACGCGCTCCCACACCGCTGGGTACACACGCGCTCCCACACCCATGGGCCCAGCGTACACACGCGCTCCCAAAACCCTGGGTACACACGCGCTCCCTCACCCATGGGCCCAGCGTACACACGCGCTCCCACACCCCTGGGCCCAGCGTACACACGCGCTGCCACACCCCTGGGCCCAGCGTACACAAGCGCTCCCACACCGCTGGGTACACACGCGCTCCCACACCCCTGGGCCCAGCATACACACGCGCACCCACACCCCTGGGCCCAGCGTACACACACGCTGCCACACCCCTGGGCCCAGCATACACACGCGCTCCCACACCGCTGGGAGCAAACGCGCTCCCACACCCCTGGGCCCAGGGTAAACACGCGCTCCCGCACCCCTGGGCCCAGCGTACACACGCGCTCCCACACCGCTGGGTACACACGCGCTCCCACACCCATGGGCCCAGCGTACACACGCGCTCCCAAAACCCTGGGTACACACGCGCTCCCTCACCCATGGGCCCAGCGTACACACGCGCTCCCACACCCCTGGGCCCAGCGTACACACGCGCTGCCACACCCCTGGGCCCAGCGTACACAAGCGCTCCCACACCGCTGGGTACACACGCGCTCCCACACCCCTGGGCCCAGCGTACACACGCGCTCCCGCACCGCTGGGTACACACGCGCTCCCACACCGCTGGGCCCAGCGTACACACGCGCTCCCACACCCCTGAGCCCAGCGTACACACGCGCTCCCACACCCCTGGGCCCAGCGTACACACGCGCTCCCACACCCCTGGACCCAGCGTACACACGCGCTCCCACACCCCTGGGCCCAGCGTACACACGCGCTAACACACCCCTGGGCCGAACGTACACACTCGCTATCAGAGACCTGGGACCAGCGTACACACGCGCTCCCACACCGCTGGGTACACACGCGCTCCCACACCGCTGGGTACACACGCGCTCCCACACCCCTGGACCCAGCGTACACACGCGCTCCCACACCCCTGGGCCCAGCGTACACACGCGCTCCCACACCCCTGGGCCCAGCGTACACAAGCGCTCCCACACCCCTGGGCCCAGCGTACACACGCGCTCCCACACCCCTGGGCCCAGCGTACACACGCGCTCCCACACCCCTGGGCCCAGCGTACACACGCGCTCCCAGACCCCTGGGTACACACGCGCTACCACACCCCTTAGGCGCAGCGTACACACGCGCTCCCACACCCCTGGGCCCAGCGTACACAAGCGCTGCCACACCCCTGGGCCCAGCGTACACATGCGCTCACACACCCCTGGGCCGAACGTACACACTCGCTCTCAGAGCCCTGGGACCAGCGTAAACACGCGCTCCCACACCCCTGGGCCCAGCGTACACACGCGCTCCCAGACCCCTGTGTACACACGCGCTACCACACCCCTGGGCCCAGCGTACACACGCGCTCCCACACCCCTGGGCCCAGCGTACACACACGCTGCCACACCCCTGGGCCGAGCATACACACGGGCTCCCACACCGCTGGGAGCAAACGCGCTCCCACACCCCTGGGCCCAGGGTAAACACGCGCTCCCGCACCCCTGGGCCCAGCGTACACAGGCGCTCCCACACCGCTGGGTACACACGCGCTCCCACACCCATGGGCCCAGCGTACACACGCGCTCCCAAAACCCTGTGTACACACGCGCTCCCAGACCCCTGGGTACACACGCGCTACCACACCCCTGGGCCCAGCGTACACACGCGCTCCCACACCCCTGGGCCCAGCGTACACAAGCGCTGCCACACCCCTGGGCCCAGCGTACACATGCGCACCCACACCCCTGGGCCCAGCGTACACACGCGCTCCCACACCACTGGGCCCAGCGTACACACGCGCTCCCACAACCCTGGCCCAGCGTACACACGCGCTCCCACACCCCTGGGTACACACGCGCTCCCACACCCCTGGGCCCAGCGTACACACGCGCTCCCACACCCCTGGGCCCAGCGTACACACGCGCTCCCACACCGCTGGGTACACACGCGCTCCCACACCGCTGGGTACACACGCGCTCCCACACCCCTGGGCCCAGCGTACACACACGCTGCCACACCCCTGGGCCCAGCATACACACGCGCACCCACACCCCTGGGCCCAGCGTACACACACGCTGCCACACCCCTGGGCCCAGCATACACACGCGCTCCCACACCGCTGGGAGCAAACGCGCTCCCACACCCCTGGGCCCAGGGTAAACACGCGCTCCCGCACCCCTGGGCCCAGCGTACACACGCGCTCCCACACCGCTGGGTACACACGCGCTCCCACACCCATGGGCCCAGCGTACACACGCGCTCCCAAAACCCTGGGTACACACGCGCTCCCTCACCCATGGGCCCAGCGTACACACGCGCTCCCACACCCCTGGGCCCAGCGTACACACGCGCTGCCACACCCCTGGGCCCAGCGTACACACGCGCACCCACACCCCTGGGCCCAACGTACACACTCGCTCTCAGAGCCCTTGGACCAGCGTACACACGCGCTCCCACACCGCTGGGGACACACGCGATCCCACACCCGTGGGCCCAGCGTACACAAGCGCTCCCACACCGCTGGGTACACACGCGCTCCCACACCCCTGGGCCCAGCGTACACACGCGCTCCCGCACCGCTGGGTACACACGCGCTCCCACACCGCTGGGCCCAGCGTACACACGCGCTCCCACACCCCTGAGCCCAGCGTACACACGCGCTCCCACACCCCTGGGCCCAGCGTACACACGCGCTCCCACACCCCTGGACCCAGAGTACACACGCGCTCCCACACCCCTGGGCCCAGCGTACACACGCGCTAACACACCCCTGGACCGAACGTACACACTCGCTATCAGAGACCTGGGACCAGCGTACACACGCGCTCCCACACCGCTGGGTAAACACGCGCTCCCACACCGCTGGGTACACACGCGCTCCCACACCCCTGGACCCAGCGTACACACGCGCTCCCACACCCCTGGGCCCAGCGTACACACGCGCTCCCACACCCCTGGGCCCAGCGTACACACGCGCTCCCACACCCCTGGGCCCAGCGTACACACGCGCTCCCAGACCCCTGGGTACACACGCGCTACCACACCCCTGGGCCCAGCGTACACAAGCGCTGCCACACCCCTGGGCCCAGCGTACACATGCGCACCCACACCCCTGGGCCCAGCGTACACACGCGCTCCCACACCCCTGGGCCCAGCGTACACACGCGCTCCCACAACCCTGGCCCAGCGTACACACGCGCTCCCACACCCCTGGGTACACACGCGCTCCCACACCCCTGGGCCCAGCGTACACACGCGCTCCCACACCCCTGGGCCCAGCGTACACACGCGCTCCCACACCGCTGGATACACACGCGCTCCCACACCGCTGGGTACACACGCGCTCCCACACCCCTGGGCCCAGCGTACACACACGCTGCCACACCCCTGGGCCCAGCATACACACGCGCACCCACACCCCTGGGCCCAGCGTACACACACGCTGCCACACCCCTGGGCCGAGCATACACACGGGCTCCCACACCGCTGGGAGCAAACGCTCTCCCACACCCCTGGGCCCAGGGTAAACACGCGCTCCCGCACCCCTGGGCCCAGCGTACACAGGCGCTCCCACACCGCTGGGTACACACGCGCTCCCACACCCATGGGCCCAGCGTACACACGCGCTCCCAAAACCCTGTGTACACACGCGCTCCCAGACCCCTGGGTACACACGCGCTCCCACACCGCTGGGTACACACGCGCTCCCACACCCCTGGGCCCAGCGTACACACACGCTGCCACACCCCTGGGCCCAGCATACACACGCGCACCCACACCCCTGGGCCCAGCGTACACACACGCTGCCACACCCCTGGGCCCAGCATACACACGCGCTCCCACACCGCTGGGAGCAAACGCGCTCCCACACCCCTGGGCCCAGGGTAAACACGCGCTCCCGCACCCCTGGGCCCAGCGTACACACGCGCTCCCACACCGCTGGGTACACACGCGCTCCCACACCCATGGGCCCAGCGTACACACGCGCTCCCAAAACCCTGGGTACACACGCGCTCCCTCACCCATGGGCCCAGCATACACACGCGCTCCCACACCCCTGGGCCCAGCGTACACACGCGCTGCCACACCCCTGGGCCCAGCGTACACAAGCGCTCCCACACCGCTGGGTACACACGCGCTCCCACACCCCTGGGCCCAGCATACACACGCGCACCCACACCCCTGGGCCCAGCGTACACACACGCTGCCACACCCCTGGGCCCAGCATACACACGCGCTCCCACACCGCTGGGAGCAAACGCGCTCCCACACCCCTGGGCCCAGGGTAAACACGCGCTCCCGCACCCCTGGGCCCAGCGTACACACGCGCTCCCACACCGCTGGGTACACACGCGCTCCCACACCCATGGGCCCAGCGTACACACGCGCTCCCAAAACCCTGGGTACACACGCGCTCCCTCACCCATGGGCCCAGCGTACACACGCGCTCCCACACCCCTGGGCCCAGCGTACACACGCGCTGCCACACCCCTGGGCCCAGCGTACACAAGCGCTCCCACACCGCTGGGTACACACGCGCTCCCACACCCCTGGGCCCAGCGTACACACGCGCTCCCGCACCGCTGGGTACACACGCGCTCCCACACCGCTGGGCCCAGCGTACACACGCGCTCCCACACCCCTGAGCCCAGCGTACACACGCGCTCCCACACCCCTGGGCCCAGCGTACACACGCGCTCCCACACCCCAGGACCCAGCGTACACACGCGCTCCCACACCCCTGGGCCCAGCGTACACACGCGCTAACACACCCCTGGGCCGAACGTACACACTCGCTATCAGAGACCTGGGACCAGCGTACACACGCGCTCCCACACCGCTGGGTACACACGCGCTCCCACACCGCTGGGTACACACGCGCTCCCACACCCCTGGACCCAGCGTACACACGCGCTCCCACACCCCTGGGCCCAGCGTACACACGCGCTCCCACACCCCTGGGCCCAGCGTACACACGCGCTCCCACACCGCTGGATACACACGCGCTCCCACACCGCTGGGTACACACGCGCTCCCACACCCCTGGGCCCAGCGTACACACACGCTGCCACACCCCTGGGCCCAGCATACACACGCGCACCCACACCCCTGGGCCCAGCGTACACACACGCTGCCACACCCCTGGGCCGAGCATACACACGGGCTCCCACACCGCTGGGAGCAAACGCGCTCCCACACCCCTGGGCCCAGGGTAAACACGCGCTCCCGCACCCCTGGGCCCAGCGTACACAGGCGCTCCCACACCGCTGGGTACACACGCGCTCCCACACCCATGGGCCCAGCGTACACACGCGCTCCCAAAACCCTGTGTACACACGCGCTCCCAGACCCCTGGGTACACACGCGCTACCACACCCCTGGGCCCAGCGTACACACGCGCTCCCACACCCCTGGGCCCAGCGTACACAAGCGCTGCCACACCCCTGGGCCCAGCGTACACATGCGCACCCACACCCCTGGGCCCAGCGTACACACGCGCTCCCACACCACTGGGCCCAGCGTACACACGCGCTCCCACAACCCTGGCCCAGCGTACACACGCGCTCCCACACCCCTGGGTACACACGCGCTCCCACACCCCTGGGCCCAGCGTACACACGCGCTCCCACACCCCTGGGCCCAGCGTACACACGCGCTCCCACACCGCTGGGTACACACGCGCTCCCACACCGCTGGGTACACACGCGCTCCCACACCCCTGGGCCCAGCGTACACACACGCTGCCACACCCCTGGGCCCAGCATACACACGCGCACCCACACCCCTGGGCCCAGCGTACACACACGCTGCCACACCCCTGGGCCCAGCATACACACGCGCTCCCACACCGCTGGGAGCAAACGCGCTCCCACACCCCTGGGCCCAGGGTAAACACGCGCTCCCGCACCCCTGGGCCCAGCGTACACACGCGCTCCCACACCGCTGGGTACACACGCGCTCCCACACCCATGGGCCCAGCGTACACACGCGCTCCCAAAACCCTGGGTACACACGCGCTCCCTCACCCATGGGCCCAGCGTACACACGCGCTCCCACACCCCTGGGCCCAGCGTACACACGCGCTGCCACACCCCTGGGCCCAGCGTACACAAGCGCTCCCACACCGCTGGGTACACACGCGCTCCCACACCCCTGGGCCCAGCATACACACGCGCACCCACACCCCTGGGCCCAGCGTACACACACGCTGCCACACCCCTGGGCCCAGCATACACACGCGCTCCCACACCGCTGGGAGCAAACGCGCTCCCACACCCCTGGGCCCAGGGTAAACACGCGCTCCCGCACCCCTGGGCCCAGCGTACACACGCGCTCCCACACCGCTGGGTACACACGCGCTCCCACACCCATGGGCCCAGCGTACACACGCGCTCCCAAAACCCTGGGTACACACGCGCTCCCTCACCCATGGGCCCAGCGTACACACGCGCTCCCACACCCCTGGGCCCAGCGTACACACGCGCTGCCACACCCCTGGGCCCAGCGTACACAAGCGCTCCCACACCGCTGGGTACACACGCGCTCCCACACCCCTGGGCCCAGCGTACACACGCGCTCCCGCACCGCTGGGTACACACGCGCTCCCACACCGCTGGGCCCAGCGTACACACGCGCTCCCACACCCCTGAGCCCAGCGTACACACGCGCTCCCACACCCCTGGGCCCAGCGTACACACGCGCTCCCACACCCCTGGACCCAGCGTACACACGCGCTCCCACACCCCTGGGCCCAGCGTACACACGCGCTAACACACCCCTGGGCCGAACGTACACACTCGCTATCAGAGACCTGGGACCAGCGTACACACGCGCTCCCACACCGCTGGGTACACACGCGCTCCCACACCGCTGGGTACACACGCGCTCCCACACCCCTGGACCCAGCGTACACACGCGCTCCCACACCCCTGGGCCCAGCGTACACACGCGCTCCCACACCCCTGGGCCCAGCGTACACAAGCGCTCCCACACCCCTGGGCCCAGCGTACACACGCGCTCCCACACCCCTGGGCCCAGCGTACACACGCGCTCCCACACCCCTGGGCCCAGCGTACACACGCGCTCCCAGACCCCTGGGTACACACGCGCTACCACACCCCTTAGGCGCAGCGTACACACGCGCTCCCACACCCCTGGGCCCAGCGTACACAAGCGCTGCCACACCCCTGGGCCCAGCGTACACATGCGCTCACACACCCCTGGGCCGAACGTACACACTCGCTCTCAGAGCCCTGGGACCAGCGTAAACACGCGCTCCCACACCCCTGGGCCCAGCGTACACACGCGCTCCCAGACCCCTGTGTACACACGCGCTACCACACCCCTGGGCCCAGCGTACACACGCGCTCCCACACCCCTGGGCCCAGCGTACACACACGCTGCCACACCCCTGGGCCGAGCATACACACGGGCTCCCACACCGCTGGGAGCAAACGCGCTCCCACACCCCTGGGCCCAGGGTAAACACGCGCTCCCGCACCCCTGGGCCCAGCGTACACAGGCGCTCCCACACCGCTGGGTACACACGCGCTCCCACACCCATGGGCCCAGCGTACACACGCGCTCCCAAAACCCTGTGTACACACGCGCTCCCAGACCCCTGGGTACACACGCGCTACCACACCCCTGGGCCCAGCGTACACACGCGCTCCCACACCCCTGGGCCCAGCGTACACAAGCGCTGCCACACCCCTGGGCCCAGCGTACACATGCGCACCCACACCCCTGGGCCCAGCGTACACACGCGCTCCCACACCACTGGGCCCAGCGTACACACGCGCTCCCACAACCCTGGCCCAGCGTACACACGCGCTCCCACACCCCTGGGTACACACGCGCTCCCACACCCCTGGGCCCAGCGTACACACGCGCTCCCACACCCCTGGGCCCAGCGTACACACGCGCTCCCACACCGCTGGGTACACACGCGCTCCCACACCGCTGGGTACACACGCGCTCCCACACCCCTGGGCCCAGCGTACACACACGCTGCCACACCCCTGGGCCCAGCATACACACGCGCACCCACACCCCTGGGCCCAGCGTACACACACGCTGCCACACCCCTGGGCCCAGCATACACACGCGCTCCCACACCGCTGGGAGCAAACGCGCTCCCACACCCCTGGGCCCAGGGTAAACACGCGCTCCCGCACCCCTGGGCCCAGCGTACACACGCGCTCCCACACCGCTGGGTACACACGCGCTCCCACACCCATGGGCCCAGCGTACACACGCGCTCCCAAAACCCTGGGTACACACGCGCTCCCTCACCCATGGGCCCAGCGTACACACGCGCTCCCACACCCCTGGGCCCAGCGTACACACGCGCTGCCACACCCCTGGGCCCAGCGTACACACGCGCACCCACACCCCTGGGCCCAACGTACACACTCGCTCTCAGAGCCCTTGGACCAGCGTACACACGCGCTCCCACACCGCTGGGGACACACGCGATCCCACACCCGTGGGCCCAGCGTACACAAGCGCTCCCACACCGCTGGGTACACACGCGCTCCCACACCCCTGGGCCCAGCGTACACACGCGCTCCCGCACCGCTGGGTACACACGCGCTCCCACACCGCTGGGCCCAGCGTACACACGCGCTCCCACACCCCTGAGCCCAGCGTACACACGCGCTCCCACACCCCTGGGCCCAGCGTACACACGCGCTCCCACACCCCTGGACCCAGCGTACACACGCGCTCCCACACCCCTGGGCCCAGCGTACACACGCGCTAACACACCCCTGGGCCGAACGTACACACTCGCTATCAGAGACCTGGGACCAGCGTACACACGCGCTCCCACACCGCTGGGTACACACGCGCTCCCACACCGCTGGGTACACACGCGCTCCCACACCCCTGGACCCAGCGTACACACGCGCTCCCACACCCCTGGGCCCAGCGTACACACGCGCTCCCACACCCCTGGGCCCAGCGTACACAAGCGCTCCCACACCCCTGGGCCCAGCGTACACACGCGCTCCCACACCCCTGGGCCCAGCGTACACACGCGCTCCCACACCCCTGGGCCCAGCGTACACACGCGCTCCCAGACCCCTGGGTACACACGCGCTACCACACCCCTTAGGCGCAGCGTACACACGCGCTCCCACACCCCTGGGCCCAGCGTACACAAGCGCTGCCACACCCCTGGGCCCAGCGTACACATGCGCTCACACACCCCTGGGCCGAACGTACACACTCGCTCTCAGAGCCCTGGGACCAGCGTAAACACGCGCTCCCACACCCCTGGGCCCAGCGTACACACGCGCTCCCAGACCCCTGTGTACACACGCGCTACCACACCCCTGGGCCCAGCGTACACACGCGCTCCCACACCCCTGGGCCCAGCGTACACACGCGCTCCCACACCCCTGGGCCCAGCGTACACACGCGCTCCCACAACCCTGGCCCAGCGTACACACGCGATCCCACACCCCTGGGTACACACGCGCTCCCACACCCCTGGGCCCAGCGTACTCACGTGCTCCCATACCCATGGGCCCTGCGTACACACGCGCTCCCACACCCCTGGGCCCAGCGTACACACGCGCTCCCAGACCCCTGGGTACACACGCGCTACCACACCCCTGGGCCCAGCGTACACACGCGCTCCCACACCCCTGGGCCCAGCGTACACACGCGCTCCCACAGCCCTGGGCCCAGCATACACATGCGCTCCCACACCCATGGGCCCAGCGTACACACACGCTCCCACACCCCTGGGCCCAGCGTACACACGCGCTCCCACAGCCCTGGGCCCAGCGTACACACGCGCTCCCACACCCATGGGCCCAGCGTACACACGCGCTCCCACACCCCTGGGCCCAGCGTACACACGCGCTCCCACACCGCTCGGCCCAGTGTACACACGCGCTGCCACACCGCTGGGTACACTCGCGCTCCCACACCAATGGGCCCAGCATACATACGCGCTCCCACATCCCTGGGCCCAGCGTACACACGCGCTGCCAGACCCCTGGGCCCAGCGTACACACGCGCTCCCACAACCCTGGGCCCAGCGTACACACGCGCTCCCACACCCCTGGGCCCAGCGTACACACGCGCTCCCACACCCCTGGGCCCAGCGTAGACACGCGCTCCCACACCGCTGGGTAAACACGCGCTCCCACACGGCTGGGTACACACGCGCTCCCTCACCCCTGGGCCCAGCGTACACACACGCTGCCACACCCCTGGGCCCAGCATACACACGCGCACCCACAACCCTGGGCCCAGCGTACACACACGCTGCCACACCCCTGGGCCCAGCGTACACACGCGCTCCCACAACCCTGGGCCCAGCGTACACACGCGCTCCCACACCCCTGGGCCCAGCGTACACACGCGCTCCCACACCCCTGGGCCCAGCGTAGACACGCACTCCCACACCGCTGGGTACACACGCGCTCCCACACCGCTGGGTACACACGCGCTCCCTCACCCCTGGGCCCAGCGTACACACACGCTGCCACACCCCTGGGCCCAGCATACACACGCGCACCCACACCCCTGGGCCCAGCGTACACACACGCTGCCACACCCCTGGGCCCAGCATACACACACGCTCCCACACCGCTGGGAGCAAACGCGCTCCCACACCCCTGGGCCCAGGGTAAACACGCGCTCCCGCACCCCTGGGCCCAGCGTACACACGCGCTCCCACACCGCTGGGTACACACGCGCTCCCACACCCATGGGCCCAGCGTACACACGCGCTCCCAAAACCCTGGGTACACACGCGCTCCCTCACCCATGGGCCCAGCGTACACACGCGCTCCCCCACCCCTGGGCCCAGCGTACACACGCGCTCCCAGACCCCTGGGTACACACGCGCTCCCACACCCCTGGGCCCAGCGTACACACGCGCTCCCACACCCCTGGGCCCAGCGTACACACGCGCTCCCACACCGCTGGGTACACTCGCGCTCCCACACCCATGAGCCCAGCATACACACGCGCTCCCATATCCCTGGGCCCAGCGTACACACGCGCTGCCACACCCCTGGGCCCAGCGTACACACGCGCTCCCACACCCCTGGGCCCAGCGTACACACGCGCTCCCACACCCCTGGGCCCAGCGTACACACGCGCTCCCACACCCCTGGGTCCAGCGTACACACGCGCTCCCACACCCCTGGGCCGAACGTACACACTCGCTCTCAGAGCCCTGGGACCAGCGTACACACGCGCTCCCACACCCCTGGGCCCAGCGTACACACGCGCTCCCAGACCCCTGGGTACACACGCGCTACCACACCCCTGGGCCCAGCGTACACACGCGCTCCCACACCCCTGGGCCCAGCGTACACACGCGCTCCCACACCCCTGGGCCCAGCGTACACACGCGCTCCCACAACCCTGGCCCAGCGTACACACGCGATCCCGCACCCCTGGGTACACACGCGCTCCCACACCCCTGGGCCCAGCGTACACACGCACTCCCACACCCCTGGGCCCAGCGTACACACGCGCTGCCACACCCCTGGGCCCAGCGTACACACGCGCTCCCACACCCCTGGGCCCAGCGTACACACGCGCTCCCACACCCATGGGCCCAGCGTACACACACGCTCCCACACCCCTGGGCCCAGCGTACACACGCGCTCCCACAGCCCTGGGCCCAGCGTACACACGCGCTCCCACACCCATGGGCCCAGCGTACACACGCGCTCCCACACCCCTGGGCCCAGCGTACACACGCGCTCCCACACCGCTGGGCCCAGTGTACACACGCGCTCCCACACCGCTGGGTACATTCGCGCTCCCACACCAATGGGCCCAGCATACATACGCGCTCCCACGTCCCTGGGCCCAGCGTACACACGCGCTGCCAGACCCCTGGGCCCAGCGTACACACGCGCTCCCACAACCCTGGGCCCAGCGTACACACGCGCTCCCACACCCCTGGGTCCAGCGTACACACGCGCTGCCACACCCATGGGCCCAGGGTACACACGCGCACCCACACCCCTGGGCCCAGCGTACACACGCGATCCCACACCCCTGGGCCCAGCGTACACATGCGCTCACACACCGCTGGTTACACACGCGCTCCCACACCGATGGGTACACACGCGCTCCCACACCCCTGGGCCCAGCGTACACACGCGCTGCCACACCCCTGGGCCCAGCATACACACGCGCACCCACACCCCTGGGCCCAGCGTACACACACGCTGCCACACCCCTGGGCCCAGCATACACACGCGCTCCCACACCGCTGGGAGCAAACGCGCTCCCACACCCCTGGGCCCAGGGTAAACACGCGCTCCCGCACCCCTGGGCCCAGCGTACACACGCGCTCCCACACCGCTGGGTACACACGCGCTCCCACACCCATGGGCCCAGCGTACACACGCGCTCCCAAAACCCTGGGTACACACGCGCTCCCTCACCCATGGGCCCAGCGTACACACGCGCTCCCACACCCCTGGGCCCAGCGTACACACGCGCTGCCACACCCCTGGGCCCAGCGTACACACGCGCACCCACACCCCTGGGCCCAACGTACACACTCGCTCTCAGAGCCCTTGGACCAGCGTACACACGCGCTCCCACACCGCTGGGGACACACGCGATCCCACACCCGTGGGCCCAGCGTACACAAGCGCTCCCACACCGCTGGGTTCACACGCGCTCCCACACCCCTGGGCCCAGCGTACACACGCGCTCCCGCACCGCTGGGTACACACGCGCTCCCACACCGCTGGGCCCAGCGTACACACGCGCTCCCACACCCCTGAGCCCAGCGTACACACGCGCTCCCACACCCCTGGGCCCAGCGTACACACGCGCTCCCACACCCCTGGACCCAGCGTACACACGCGCTCCCACACCCCTGGGCCCAGCGTACACACGCGCTAACACACCCCTGGGCCGAACGTACACACTCGCTATCAGAGACCTGGGACCAGCGTACACACGCGCTCCCACACCGCTGGGTACACACGCGCTCCCACACCGCTGGGTACACACGCGCTCCCACACCCCTGGACCCAGCGTACACACGCGCTCCCACACCCCTGGGCCCAGCGTACACACGCGCTCCCACACCCCTGGGCCCAGCGTACACACGCGCTCCCACACCCCTGGGCCCAGCGTACACACGCGCTCCCACAACCCTGGCCCAGCGTACACACGCGATCCCGCACCCCTGGGTACACACGCGCTCCCACACCCCTGGGCCCAGCGTACACACGCACTCCCACACCCCTGGGCCCAGCGTACACACGCGCTGCCACACCCCTGGGCCCAGCGTACACACGCGCTCCCACACCCCTGGGCCCAGCGTACACACGCGCTCCCACACCCATGGGCCCAGCGTACACACACGCTCCCACACCCCTGGGCCCAGCGTACACACGCGCTCCCACAGCCCTGGGCCCAGCGTACACACGCGCTCCCACACCCATGGGCCCAGCGTACACACGCGCTCCCACACCCCTGGGCCCAGCGTACACACGCGCTCCCACACCGCTGGGCCCAGTGTACACACGCGCTCCCACACCGCTGGGTACATTCGCGCTCCCACACCAATGGGCCCAGCATACATACGCGCTCCCACGTCCCTGGGCCCAGCGTACACACGCGCTGCCAGACCCCTGGGCCCAGCGTACACACGCGCTCCCACAACCCTGGGCCCAGCGTACACACGCGCTCCCACACCCCTGGGTCCAGCGTACACACGCGCTGCCACACCCATGGGCCCAGGGTACACACGCGCACCCACACCCCTGGGCCCAGCGTACACACGCGATCCCACACCCCTGGGCCCAGCGTACACATGCGCTCACACACCGCTGGTTACACACGCGCTCCCACACCGATGGGTACACACGCGCTCCCACACCCCTGGGCCCAGCGTACACACGCGCTGCCACACCCCTGGGCCCAGCATACACACGCGCACCCACACCCCTGGGCCCAGCGTACACACACGCTGCCACACCCCTGGGCCCAGCATACACACGCGCTCCCACACCGCTGGGAGCAAACGCGCTCCCACACCCCTGGGCCCAGGGTAAACACGCGCTCCCGCACCCCTGGGCCCAGCGTACACACGCGCTCCCACACCGCTGGGTACACACGCGCTCCCACACCCATGGGCCCAGCGTACACACGCGCTCCCAAAACCCTGGGTACACACGCGCTCCCTCACCCATGGGCCCAGCGTACACACGCGCTCCCACACCCCTGGGCCCAGCGTACACACGCGCTGCCACACCCCTGGGCCCAGCGTACACACGCGCACCCACACCCCTGGGCCCAACGTACACACTCGCTCTCAGAGCCCTTGGACCAGCGTACACACGCGCTCCCACACCGCTGGGGACACACGCGATCCCACACCCGTGGGCCCAGCGTACACAAGCGCTCCCACACCGCTGGGTACACACGCGCTCCCACACCCCTGGGCCCAGCGTACACACGCGCTCCCGCACCGCTGGGTACACACGCGCTCCCACACCGCTGGGCCCAGCGTACACACGCGCTCCCACACCCCTGAGCCCAGCGTACACACGCGCTCCCACACCCCTGGGCCCAGCGTACACACGCGCTCCCACACCCCTGGACCCAGCGTACACACGCGCTCCCACACCCCTGGGCCCAGCGTACACACGCGCTAACACACCCCTGGGCCGAACGTACACACTCGCTATCAGAGACCTGGGACCAGCGTACACACGCGCTCCCACACCGCTGGGTACACACGCGCTCCCACACCGCTGGGTACACACGCGCTCCCACACCCCTGGACCCAGCGTACACACGCGCTCCCACACCCCTGGGCCCAGCGTACACACGCGCTCCCACACCCCTGGGCCCAGCGTACACAAGCGCTCCCACACCCCTGGGCCCAGCGTACACACGCGCTCCCACACCCCTGGGCCCAGCGTACACACGCGCTCCCACACCCCTGGGCCCAGCGTACACACGCGCTCCCAGACCCCTGGGTACACACGCGCTACCACACCCCTTAGGCGCAGCGTACACACGCGCTCCCACACCCCTGGGCCCAGCGTACACAAGCGCTGCCACACCCCTGGGCCCAGCGTACACATGCGCTCACACACCCCTGGGCCGAACGTACACACTCGCTCTCAGAGCCCTGGGACCAGCGTAAACACGCGCTCCCACACCCCTGGGCCCAGCGTACACACGCGCTCCCAGACCCCTGTGTACACACGCGCTACCACACCCCTGGGCCCAGCGTACACACGCGCTCCCACACCCCTGGGCCCAGCGTACACACGCGCTCCCACAGCCCTGGGCCCAGCGTACACACGCGCTCCCACACCCATGGGCCCAGCGTACACACGCGCTCCCACACCCCTGGGCCCAGCGTACACACGCGCTCCCACACCGCTCGGCCCAGTGTACACACGCGCTGCCACACCGCTGGGTACACTCGCGCTCCCACACCAATGGGCCCAGCATACATACGCGCTCCCACATCCCTGGGCCCAGCGTACACACGCGCTGCCAGACCCCTGGGCCCAGCGTACACACGCGCTCCCACAACCCTGGGCCCAGCGTACACATGCGCTCCCACACCCCTGGGCCCAGCGTACACACGCGCTCCCACACCCCTGGGCCCAGCGTAGACACGCGCTCCCACACCGCTGGGTAAACACGCGCTCCCACACGGCTGGGTACACACGCGCTCCCTCACCCCTGGGCCCAGCGTACACACACGCTGCCACACCCCTGGGCCCAGCATACACACGCGCACCCACAACCCTGGGCCCAGCGTACACACACGCTGCCACACCCCTGGGCCCAGCGTACACACGCGCTCCCACAACCCTGGGCCCAGCGTACACACGCGCTCCCACACCCCTTGGCCCAGCGTACACACGCGCTCCCACACCCCTGGGCCCAGCGTAGACACGCACTCCCACACCGCTGGGTACACACGCGCTCCCACACCGCTGGGTACACACGCGCTCCCTCACCCCTGGGCCCAGCGTACACACACGCTGCCACACCCCTGGGCCCAGCATACACACGCGCACCCACACCCCTGGGCCCAGCGTACACACACGCTGCCACACCCCTGGGCCCAGCATACACACACGCTCCCACACCGCTGGGAGCAAACGCGCTCCCACACCCCTGGGCCCAGGGTAAACACGCGCTCCCGCACCCCTGGGCCCAGCGTACACACGCGCTCCCACACCGCTGGGTACACACGCGCTCCCACACCCATGGGCCCAGCGTACACACGCGCTCCCAAAACCCTGGGTACACACGCGCTCCCTCACCCATGGGCCCAGCGTACACACGCGCTCCCCCACCCCTGGGCCCAGCGTACACACGCGCTCCCAGACCCCTGGGTACACACGCGCTCCCACACCCCTGGGCCCAGCGTACACACGCGCTCCCACACCCCTGGGCCCAGCGTACACACGCGCTCCCACACCGCTGGGTACACTCGCGCTCCCACACCCATGAGCCCAGCATACACACGCGCTCCCATATCCCTGGGCCCAGCGTACACACGCGCTGCCACACCCCTGGGCCCAGCGTACACACGCGCTCCCACACCCCTGGGCCCAGCGTACACACGCGCTCCCACACCCCTGGGCCCAGCGTACACACGCGCTCCCACACCCCTGGGTCCAGCGTACACACGCGCTCCCACACCCCTGGGCCGAACGTACACACTCGCTCTCAGAGCCCTGGGACCAGCGTACACACGCGCTCCCACACCCCTGGGCCCAGCGTACACACGCGCTCCCAGACCCCTGGGTACACACGCGCTACCACACCCCTGGGCCCAGCGTACACACGCGCTCCCACACCCCTGGGCCCAGCGTACACACGCGCTCCCACACCCCTGGGCCCAGCGTACACACGCGCTCCCACAACCCTGGCCCAGCGTACACACGCGATCCCGCACCCCTGGGTACACACGCGCTCCCACACCCCTGGGCCCAGCGTACACACGCACTCCCACACCCCTGGGCCCAGCGTACACACGCGCTGCCACACCCCTGGGCCCAGCGTACACACGCGCTCCCACACCCCTGGGCCCAGCGTACACACGCGCTCCCACACCCATGGGCCCAGCGTACACACACGCTCCCACACCCCTGGGCCCAGCGTACACACGCGCTCCCACAGCCCTGGGCCCAGCGTACACACGCGCTCCCACACCCATGGGCCCAGCGTACACACGCGCTCCCACACCCCTGGGCCCAGCGTACACACGCGCTCCCACACCGCTGGGCCCAGTGTACACACGCGCTCCCACACCGCTGGGTACATTCGCGCTCCCACACCAATGGGCCCAGCATACATACGCGCTCCCACGTCCCTGGGCCCAGCGTACACACGCGCTGCCAGACCCCTGGGCCCAGCGTACACACGCGCTCCCACAACCCTGGGCCCAGCGTACACACGCGCTCCCACACCCCTGGGTCCAGCGTACACACGCGCTGCCACACCCATGGGCCCAGGGTACACACGCGCACCCACACCCCTGGGCCCAGCGTACACACGCGATCCCACACCCCTGGGCCCAGCGTACACATGCGCTCACACACCGCTGGTTACACACGCGCTCCCACACCGATGGGTACACACGCGCTCCCACACCCCTGGGCCCAGCGTACACACGCGCTGCCACACCCCTGGGCCCAGCGTACACACGCGCTCCCACACCCCTGGGCCCAGCGTACACATGATCTCACACACCGCTGGGTACACACGCGCTCCCACACCGCTGGGTCCACACGCGCTCCCACACCCCTGGGCCCAGCGTACACACGCGCTCCCAAAACCCTGGGTACACACGCGATCCCACACCCGTGGGCCCAGCGTACACAAGCGCTCCCACACCGCTGGGTACACACGCGCTCCCACACCCCTGGGCCCAGCGTACACACGCGCTCCCACACCGCTGGGTACACACGCGCTCCCACACCGCTGGGCCCAGCGTACACACGCGCTCCCACACCCCTGAGCCCAGCGTACACACGCGCTCCCACACCCCTGGGCCCAGCGTACACACGCGCTCCCGCACCCCTGGGCCCAGCGTACAAACGCGCTCCCACACCGCTGGGTACACACGCGCTCCCACACCCCTGGGCCCAGCATACACACGCGCTCCCACACCCCTGGGCCCAGCGTACACACGCGCTGCCACACCCCTGGTCCCAGCGTACACACGCGCTCCCACACCCCTGGGCCCAGCGTACACACGCGCTCCCACACCCCTGGGCCCAGCGTACACACGCGTTCCCACACCCATGGGCCCAGCGTACACACGCGCTCCCACACCCCTGGGCCCAGCGTACACACGCGCTCCCGCACCCCTGGGCCCAGCGTACACACGCGCTCCCACACCGCTGGGTACACATGCGCTCCCACACCCCTGGGCCCAGCATACACACGCGCTCCCACACCCCTGGGCCCAGCGTACACACGCGCTGCCACACCCCTGGTCCCAGCGTACACACGCGCTCCCACACCCCTGGGCCCAGCGTACACACGCGCTCCCACACCCCTGGGCCCAGCGTACACACGCGCTCCCACAGCCCTGGGCCCAGCGTACACACGCGCTCCCACACCCCTGGGCCCAGCGTACACACGCGCTCCCACAGCCCTGGGCCCAGCGTACACACGCGCTCCCACACCCTTTGGCCCAGCGTACACACGCGCTCCCACACCCCTGGGTCCAACGTACACACGCACTCCCGCAGCCCTGGGCCCAGCGTACACACGCGCTACCACACCCATGGACCCAGCGTACACACGCGCTCCCACACCCCTGGGCCCAGCGTACACACGCCCTCCCACACCGCTGGGCCCAGTGTACAGACGCGCTCCCACACCGCTGGGTATACTCGCGCTCCCACACCCATGGGCCCAGCATACACACGCGCTCCCACATCCTTGGGCCCAGCGTACACACGCACTGCCAGACCCCTGGGCCCAGCGTACACACGCGCTCCCACACCCCTGGGCCCAGCCTACACACGCGCTCCCACACCGCTGGGCCCAGCGTACACACGCGCTCTCACACCTCTGGGTACACTCGCGCTCCCACACCCATGAGCCCAGCATACACACGCGCTCCCACATCCCTGGGCCCAGCGTACACACGCGCTGCCACACCCCTGGGCCCAGCGTACACACGCGCTCCCACACCCCTGGGCCCAGCGTACACATGCGCTCCCACACCCCTGGGCCCAGCGTACACACGCGCTCCCACACCCCTGGGTCCAGCGTACACACGCGCTCCCACACCCCTGGGCCGAACGTACACACTCGCTCTCAGAGCCCTGGGACCAGCGTACACACGCGCTCCCACACCCCTGGGCCCAGCGTACACACGCGCTCCCAGACCCCTGGGTACACACGCGCTACCACACCCCTGGGCCCAGCGTACACACGCGCTCCCACACCCCTGGTCCCAGCGTACACACGCGCTAGCACACCCCTGGGCCCAGCGTACACACGCGCTCCCACAACCCTGGCCCAGCGTACACACGCGATCCCACACCCCTGGGTACACACGCGCTCCCACACCCCTGGGCCCAGCGTACACACGTGCTCCCATACCCCTGGGCCCAGCGTACACACGCGCTCCCACACCCATGGGCCCAGCGTACACACGTGCTCCCATACCCCTGGGCCCAGCGTACACACGCGCTCCCATACCCCTGGGCCCAGCGTACACACGCGCTCCCACACCCATGGGCCCAGCGTACACACGCGCTCCCACACCCCTGGGCCCAGCGTACACACGCGCTCCCACACCGCTGGGCCCAGTGTACACATGCGCTCCCACACCCATGGGCCCAGCGTACACACGCGCTCCCACACCCCTGGGCCCAGCGTACACACGCGCTCCCACAGCCCTGGGCCCAGCGTACACACGCGCTCCCACACCGCTGGGCCCAGTGTACACACGCGCTCCCACACCCCTGGGCCCAGCGTACACACGCGCTCCCACACCGCTGGGCCCAGTGTACACACGCGCTCCCACACCGCTGGGTACACTCGCGCTCCCACACCAATGGGCCCAGCATACATACGCGCTCCCACATCCCTGGGCCCAGCGTACACACGCGCTGCCAGACCCCTGGGCCCAGCGTACACACGCGCTCCCACAACCCTGGGCCCAGCGTACACACGCGCTCCCACACCCCTGGGTCCAGCGTACACACGCGCTGCCACACCCATGGGCCCAGGGTACACACGCGCACCCACACCCCTGGGCCCAGCGTACACACGCGATCCCACACCCCTGGGCCCAGCGTACACATGCGCTCACACACCGCTGGTTACACACGCGCTCCCACACCGCTGGGTACACACGCGCTCCCACACCCCTGGGCCCAGCGTACACACGCGCTGCCACACCCCTGGGCCCAGCGTACACACGCGCTCCCACACCCCTGGGCCCAGCGTACACATGATCTCACACACCGCTGGGTACACACGCGCTCCCACACCGCTGGGTCCACACGCGCTCCCACACCCCTGGGCCCAGCGTACACACGCGCTCCCACACCCCTGGGTACACACGCACTCCCACGCCCATGGGCCCAGCGTACACACGCGCTCCCACACCCCTGGGCCCAGCGTACACACGCGCTCCCACACCCCTGGGCCCAGCGTACACACGCGCTCCCACACCCCTGGGCCCAGCGTACACACGCGCTGCCACACCCCTGGGCCCAGCGTACACACGCGCACCCACACACCTTGGCCCAGCGTACACATGCGCACCCACACACCTGGGCCCAGCGTACACACGCGCTCCCACACCCCTGGGCCCAGCGTACACACACGCTCACACACCGCTGGGTACACACGCGCTCCCACACCGCTGGGAGCAAACGCGCTCCCACACCCCTGGGCCCAGGGTAAACAAGCGCTCCCGCACCCCTGGGCCCAGCGTTCACACGCGCTCCCACACCGCTGGGTACACACGCGCTCCCACACCCATGGGCCCAGCGTACACACGCGCTCCCAAAACCCTGGGTACACACGCGCTCCCACACCCCTGGGCCCAGCGTACACACGCGCTCCCGCACCCCTGGGCCCAGCGTACACATGCGCTCCACACCCCTGGGCCCAGCGTACACACGCGCTCCCACACCCCTGGGCCCAGCGTACACACGCGCTCCCACACCCCTGGACCCAGCGTACACACGCGCTCCCACACCCCTGGGCCCAGCGTACACACGCGCTAACACACCCCTGGGCCGAACGTACACACTCGCTATCAGAGACCTGGGACCAGCGTACACACGCGCTCCCACACCGCTGGGTACACTTGCGCTCCCCCACCGCTGGGTACACACGCGCTCCCACACCCCTGGACCCAGCGTACACACGCGCTCCCACACTCCTGGGCCCAGCGTACACACGCGCTCCCACACCGCTGGGTACACACGCGATCCCAAACCCGTGGGCCCAGCGTACACAAGCGCTCCCACAATGCTGGGTACACACGCGCTCCCACACCCCTGTGCCCAGCGTACACACGCGCTCCCACACCGCTGGGTACACACGCGCTCCCACACCGCTGGGCCCAGCGTACACACGAGCTCCCACACCCCTGAGCCCAGCATACACACGCTCCCACACCCCTGGGCCCAGCGTACACACGCGCTCCCACACCCCTGGACCCAGCGTACACACGCGCTCCCACACCCCTGGGCCCAGCGTACACACGCGCTAACACACCTCTGGACCGAACGTACACACTCGCTATCAGAGACCTGGGACCAGCGTACACACGCGCTCCCACACCGCTGGGTAAACACGCGCTCCCACACCGCTGGGTACACACGCGCTCCCACACCCCTGGACCCAGCGTACACACGCGCTCCCACACCCCTGGGCCCAGCGTACACACGCGCTCCCACACCCCTGGGCCCAGCATACACACGCGCTCCCACACCCCTGGGCCCAGCGTACACACGCGCTCCCACACCCCTGGGCCCAGCGTACACACGCGCTCCCACACCCCTGGGCCCAGCGTACACACGCGCTCCCAGACCCCTGGGTACACACGCGCTACCACACCCCTGGGCCCAGCGTACACACGCGCTCCCACACCCCTGGGCCCAGCGTACACAAGCGCTGCCACACCCCTGGGCCCAGCGTACACATGCGCATCCACACCCCTGGGCCCAGCGTACACACGCGCTCCCACACCCCTGGGCCCAGCGTACACACGCGCTCCCACAACCCTGGCCCAGCGTACACACGCGCTCCCACACCCCTGGGCCCAGCGTACACACGCGCTCCCACACCCCTGGGCCCAGCGTACACACGCGCTCCCACACCCCTGGGTACACACGCACTCCCACGCGCATGGTCCCAGCGTACACACGCGCTCCCACACCCCTGGGTACACACGCACTCCCACGCCCATGGGCCCAGAGTACACACGCGCTCCCACACCCCTGGGCCCAGCGTACACACGCGCTCCCACACCCCTGGGCCCAGCGTACACACGCGCTCCCACACCCCTGGGACCAGCGTACACACGCGCTGCCACACCCCTGGGCCCAGCGTACACACGCGCACCCACACCCCTTGGCCCAGCGTACACACGCGCACCCACACACCTGGGCCCAGCGTACACACGCGCTCCCACACCCCTGGGCCCAGCGTACACACACGCTCACACACCGCTGGGTACACACGCGCTCCCACACCGCTGGGAGCAAACGCGCTCCCACACCGCTGCGAGCAAACGCGCTCCCACACCCCTGGGCCCAGGGTAAACACGCGCTCCCGCACCCCTGGGCCCAGCGTACACACGCGCTCCCACACCGCTGGGTACACACGCGCTCCCACACCCATGGGCCCAGCGTACACACGCGCTCCCAAAACCCTGGGTACACACGCGCTCCCACACCCCTGGGCCCAGCGTACACACGCGCTCCCGCACCCCTGGGCCCAGCGTACACATGCGCTCCACACCCCTGGGCCCAGCGTACACACGCGCTCCCACACCCCTGGGCCCAGCGTACACACGCGCTCCCACACCCCTGGACCCAGCGTACACACGCGCTCCCACACCCCTGGGCCCAGCGTACACACGCGCTAACACACCCCTGGGCCGAACGTACACACTCGCTATCAGAGACCTGGGACCAGCGTACACACGCGCTCCCACACCGCTGGGTACACTTGCGCTTCCACACCGCTGGGTACACACGCGCTCCCACACCCCTGGACCCAGCGTACACACGCGCTCCCACACCCCTGGGCCCAGCATACACACGCGCTCCCACACCGCTGGGTACACACGCGATCCCACACCCGTGGGCCCAGCGTACACAAGCGCTCCCACACCGCTGGGTACACACGCGCTCCCACACCCCTGTGCCCAGCGTACACACGCGCTCCCACACCGCTGGGTACACACGCGCTCCCACACCGCTGGGCCCAGCGTACACACGAGCTCCCACACCCCTGAGCCCAGCGTACACACACGCTCCCACACCCCTGGGCCCAGCGTACACACGCGCTCCCACACCCCTGGACCCAGCGTACACACGCGCTCCCACACCCCTGGGCCCAGCGTACACACGCGCTAACACACCCCTGGACCGAACGTACACACTCGCTATCAGAGACCTGGGACCAGCGTACACACGCGCTCCCACACCGCTGGGTAAACACGCGCTCCCACACCGCTGGGTACAAACGCGCTCCCACACCCCTGGACCCAGCATACACACGCGCTCCCACACCCCTGGGCCCAGCGTACACACGCGCTCCCACACCCCTGGGCCCAGCGTACACACGCGCTCCCACACCCCTGGGCCCAGCGTACACACGCGCTCCCACACCCCTGGGCCCAGCGTACACACGCGCTCCCACACCCCTGGGCCCAGCGTACACACGCGCTCCCAGACCCCTGGGTACACACGCGCTACCACACCCCTGGGCCCAGCGTACACACGCGCTCCCACACCCCTGGGCCCAGCGTACACAAGCGCTGCCACACCCCTGGGCCCAGCGTACACATGCGCACCCACACCCCTGGGCCCAGCGTACACACGCGCTCCCACACCCCTGGGCCCAGCGTACACACGCGCTCCCACAACCCTGGCCCAGCGTACACACGCGCTCCCACACCCCTGGGCCCAGCGTACACACGCGCTAACACACCCCTGGGCCGAACGTACACACTCGCTATCAGAGACCTGGGACCAGCGTACACACGCGCTCCCACACCGCTGGGTACACTTGCGCTCCCACACCGCTGGGTACACACGCGCTCCCACACCCCTGGACCCAGCGTACACACGCGCTCCCACACCCCTGGGCCCAGCATACACACGCGCTCCCACACCGCTGGGTACACACGCGATCCCACACCCGTGGGCCCAGTGAACACAAGCGCTCCCACACCGCTGGGTACACACGCGCTCCCACACCCCTGTGCCCAGCGTACACACGCGCTCCCACACCGCTGGGTACACACGCGCTCCCACACCGCTGGGCCCAGCGTACACACGAGCTCCCACACCCCTGAGCCCAGCGTACACACGCGCTCCCACACCCCTGGGCCCAGCGTACACACGCGCTCCCACACCCCTGGACCCAGCGTACACACGCGCTAACACACCCCTGGACCGAACGTACACACTCGCTATCAGAGACCTGGGACCAGCGTACACACGCGCTCCCACACCGCTGGGTAAACACGCGCTCCCACACCGCTGGGTACACACGCGCTCCCACACCCCTGGACCCAGCGTACACACGTGCTCCCACACCCCTGGGCCCAGCGTACACACGCGCTCCCACACCCCTGGGCCCAGCGTACACACGCGCTCCCACACCCCTGGGCCCAGCGTACACACGCGCTCCCAGACCCCTGGGTACACACGCGCTCCCACACCCCTGGGCCCAGCGTACACAAGCGCTGCCACACCCCTGGGCCCAGCGTACACATGCGCACCCACACCCCTGGGCCCAGCGTACACACGCGCTCCCACACCCCTGGGCCCAGCGTACACACGCGCTCCCACAACCCTGGCCCAGCGTACACACGCGCTCCCACACCCCTGGGTACACACGCGCTCCCACACCCCTGGGCCCAGCGTACACACGCGCTCCCACACTCCTGGGCCCAGCGTACACACGCGCTCCCACACCGCTGGATACACACGCGCTCCCACACCGCTGGGTACACACGCGCTCCCACACCCCTGGGCCCAGCGTACACACACGCTGCCACACCCCTGGGCCCAGCATACACACGCGCACCCACACCCCTGGGCCCAGCGTACACACACGCTGCCACACCCCTGGGCCGAGCATACACACGGGCTCCCACACCGCTGGGAGCAAACGCGCTCCCACACCCCTGGGCCCAGGGTAAACACGCGCTCCCGCACCCCTGGGCCCAGCGTACACACGCGCTCCCACACCGCTGGGTACACACGCGCTCCCACACCGCTGGGTACACACGCGCTCCCACACCCCTGGGCCCAGCGTACACACACGCTGCCACACCCCTGGGCCCAGCATACACACGCGCACCCACACCCCTGGGCCCAGCGTACACACACGCTGCCACACCCCTGGGCCCAGCATACACACGCGCTCCCACACCGCTGGGAGCAAACGCGCTCCCACACCCCTGGGCCCAGGGTAAACACGCGCTCCCGCACCCCTGGGCCCAGCGTACACACGCGCTCCCACACCGCTGGGTACACACGCGCTCCCACACCCATGGGCCCAGCGTACACACGCGCTCCCAAAACCCTGGGTACACACGCGCTCCCTCACCCATGGGCCCAGCGTACACACGCGCTCCCACACCCCTGGGCCCAGCGTACACACGCGCTGCCACACCCCTGGGCCCAGCGTACACACGCGCACCCACACCCCTGGGCCCAACGTACACACTCGCTCTCAGAGCCCTTGGACCAGCGTACACACGCGCTCCCACACCGCTGGGTACAGACGCGATCCCACACCCGTGGGCCCAGCGTACACAAGCGCTCCCACACCGCTGGGTACACACGCGCTCCCACACCCCTGGGCCCAGCGTACACACGCGCTCCCACACCGCTGGGTACACACGCGCTCCCACACCGCTGGGCCCAGCGTACACACGCGCTCCCACACCCCTGAGCCCAGCGTACACACGCGCTCCCACACCCCTGGGCCCAGCGTACACACGCGCTCCCACACCCCTGGACCCAGCGTACACACGCGCTCCCACACCCCTGGGCCCAGCGTACACACGCGCTAACACACCCCTGGGCCGAACGTACACACTCGCTATCAGAGACCTGGGACCAGCGTACACACGCGCTCCCACACCGCTGAGTACACACGCGCTCCCACACCGCTGGGTACACACGCGCTCCCACACCCCTGGACCCAGCGTACACACGCGCTCCCACACCCCTGGGCCCAGCGTACACACGCGCTCCCACACCCCTGGGCCCAGCGTACACAAGCGCTCCCACACCCCTGGGCCCAGCGTACACACGCGCTCCCACACCCCTGGGCCCAGCGTACACACGCGCTCCCACACCCCTGGGCCCAGCGTACACACGCGCTCCCAGACCCCTGGGTACACACGCGCTACCACACCCCTTAGGCGCAGCGTACACACGCGCTCCCACACCCCTGGGCCCAGCGTACACAAGCGCTGCCACACCCCTGGGCCCAGCGTACACATGCGCTCCCACACCCCTGGGCCGAATGTACACACTCGCTCTCAGAGCCCTGGGACCAGCGTAAACACGCGCTCCCACACCCCTGGGCCCAGCGTACACACGCGCTCCCAGACCCCTGGGTACACACGCGCTACCACACCCCTGGGCCCAGCGTACACACGCGCTCCCACACCCCTGGGCCCAGCGTACACACGCGCTCCCACACCCCTGGGCCCAGCGTACACACGCGCTCCCACAACCCTGGCCCAGCGTACACACGCGATCCCACACCCCTGGGTACACACGCGCTCCCACACCCCTGGGCCCAGCGTACTCACGTGCTCCCATACCCATGGGCCCTGCGTACACACGCGCTCCCACACCCCTGGGCCCAGCGTACACACGCGCTCCCAGACCCCTGGGTACACACGCGCTACCACACCCCTGGGCCCAGCGTACACACGCGCTCCCACACCCCTGGGCCCAGCGTACACACGCGCTCCCACACCCCTGGGCCCAGCGTACACACGCGCTCCCACAACCCTGGCCCAGCGTACACACGCGATCCCGCACCCCTGGGTACACACGCGCTCCCACACCCCTGGGCCCAGCGTACACACGCACTCCCACACCCCTGGGCCCAGCGTACACACGCGCTGCCACACCCCTGGGCCCAGCGTACACACGCGCTCCCACACCCCTGGGCCCAGCGTACACACGCGCTCCCACACCCATGGGCCCAGCGTACACACACGCTCCCACACCCCTGGGCCCAGCGTACACACGCGCTCCCACAGCCCTGGGCCCAGCGTACACACGCGCTCCCACACCCATGGGCCCAGCGTACACACGCGCTCCCACACCCCTGGGCCCAGCGTACACACGCGCTCCCACACCGCTGGGCCCAGTGTACACACGCGCTCCCACACCGCTGGGTACATTCGCGCTCCCACACCAATGGGCCCAGCATACATACGCGCTCCCACGTCCCTGGGCCCAGCGTACACACGCGCTGCCAGACCCCTGGGCCCAGCGTACACACGCGCTCCCACAACCCTGGGCCCAGCGTACACACGCGCTCCCACACCCCTGGGTCCAGCGTACACACGCGCTGCCACACCCATGGGCCCAGGGTACACACGCGCACCCACACCCCTGGGCCCAGCGTACACACGCGATCCCACACCCCTGGGCCCAGCGTACACATGCGCTCACACACCGCTGGTTACACACGCGCTCCCACACCGATGGGTACACACGCGCTCCCACACCCCTGGGCCCAGCGTACACACGCGCTGCCACACCCCTGGGCCCATCATACACACGCGCACCCACACCCCTGGGCCCAGCGTACACACACGCTGCCACACCCCTGGGCCCAGCATACACACGCGCTCCCACACCGCTGGGAGCAAACGCGCTCCCACACCCCTGGGCCCAGGGTAAACACGCGCTCCCGCACCCCTGGGCCCAGCGTACACACGCGCTCCCACACCGCTGGGTACACACGCGCTCCCACACCCATGGGCCCAGCGTACACACGCGCTCCCAAAACCCTGGGTACACACGCGCTCCCTCACCCATGGGCCCAGCGTACACACGCGCTCCCACACCCCTGGGCCCAGCGTACACACGCGCTGCCACACCCCTGGGCCCAGCGTACACACGCGCACCCACACCCCTGGGCCCAACGTACACACTCGCTCTCAGAGCCCTTGGACCAGCGTACACACGCGCTCCCACACCGCTGGGGACACACGCGATCCCACACCCGTGGGCCCAGCGTACACAAGCGCTCCCACACCGCTGGGTACACACGCGCTCCCACACCCCTGGGCCCAGCGTACACACGCGCTCCCGCACCGCTGGGTACACACGCGCTCCCACACCGCTGGGCCCAGCGTACACACGCGCTCCCACACCCCTGAGCCCAGCGTACACACGCGCTCCCACACCCCTGGGCCCAGCGTACACACGCGCTCCCACACCCCTGGACCCAGCGTACACACGCGCTCCCACACCCCTGGGCCCAGCGTACACACGCGCTAACACACCCCTGGGCCGAACGTACACACTCGCTATCAGAGACCTGGGACCAGCGTACACACGCGCTCCCACACCGCTGGGTACACACGCGCTCCCACACCGCTGGGTACACACGCGCTCCCACACCCCTGGACCCAGCGTACACACGCGCTCCCACACCCCTGGGCCCAGCGTACACACGCGCTCCCACACCCCTGGGCCCAGCGTACACAAGCGCTCCCACACCCCTGGGCCCAGCGTACACACGCGCTCCCACACCCCTGGGCCCAGCGTACACACGCGCTCCCACACCCCTGGGCCCAGCGTACACACGCGCTCCCAGACCCCTGGGTACACACGCGCTACCACACCCCTTAGGCGCAGCGTACACACGCGCTCCCACACCCCTGGGCCCAGCGTACACAAGCGCTGCCACACCCCTGGGCCCAGCGTACACATGCGCTCCCACACCCCTGGGCCGAATGTACACACTCGCTCTCAGAGCCCTGGGACCAGCGTAAACACGCGCTCCCACACCCCTGGGCCCAGCGTACACACGCGCTCCCAGACCCCTGGGTACACACGCGCTACCACACCCCTGGGCCCAGCGTACACACGCGCTCCCACACCCCTGGGCCCAGCGTACACACGCGCTCCCACACCCCTGGGCCCAGCGTACACACGCGCTCCCACAACCCTGGCCCAGCGTACACACGCGATCCCACACCCCTGGGTACACACGCGCTCCCACACCCCTGGGCCCAGCGTACTCACGTGCTCCCATACCCATGGGCCCTGCGTACACACGCGCTCCCACACCCCTGGGCCCAGCGTACACACGCGCTCCCAGACCCCTGGGTACACACGCGCTACCACACCCCTGGGCCCAGCGTACACACGCGCTCCCACACCCCTGGGCCCAGCGTACACACGCGCTCCCACACCCCTGGGCCCAGCGTACACACGCGCTCCCACAACCCTGGCCCAGCGTACACACGCGATCCCGCACCCCTGGGTACACACGCGCTCCCACACCCCTGGGCCCAGCGTACACACGCACTCCCACACCCCTGGGCCCAGCGTACACACGCGCTGCCACACCCCTGGGCCCAGCGTACACACGCGCTCCCACACCCCTGGGCCCAGCGTACACACGCGCTCCCACACCCATGGGCCCAGCGTACACACACGCTCCCACACCCCTGGGCCCAGCGTACACACGCGCTCCCACAGCCCTGGGCCCAGCGTACACACGCGCTCCCACACCCATGGGCCCAGCGTACACACGCGCTCCCACACCCCTGGGCCCAGCGTACACACGCGCTCCCACACCGCTGGGCCCAGTGTACACACGCGCTCCCACACCGCTGGGTACATTCGCGCTCCCACACCAATGGGCCCAGCATACATACGCGCTCCCACGTCCCTGGGCCCAGCGTACACACGCGCTGCCAGACCCCTGGGCCCAGCGTACACACGCGCTCCCACAACCCTGGGCCCAGCGTACACACGCGCTCCCACACCCCTGGGTCCAGCGTACACACGCGCTGCCACACCCATGGGCCCAGGGTACACACGCGCACCCACACCCCTGGGCCCAGCGTACACACGCGATCCCACACCCCTGGGCCCAGCGTACACATGCGCTCACACACCGCTGGTTACACACGCGCTCCCACACCGATGGGTACACACGCGCTCCCACACCCCTGGGCCCAGCGTACACACGCGCTGCCACACCCCTGGGCCCATCATACACACGCGCACCCACACCCCTGGGCCCAGCGTACACACACGCTGCCACACCCCTGGGCCCAGCATACACACGCGCTCCCACACCGCTGGGAGCAAACGCGCTCCCACACCCCTGGGCCCAGGGTAAACACGCGCTCCCGCACCCCTGGGCCCAGCGTACACACGCGCTCCCACACCGCTGGGTACACACGCGCTCCCACACCCATGGGCCCAGCGTACACACGCGCTCCCAAAACCCTGGGTACACACGCGCTCCCTCACCCATGGGCCCAGCGTACACACGCGCTCCCACACCCCTGGGCCCAGCGTACACACGCGCTGCCACACCCCTGGGCCCAGCGTACACACGCGCACCCACACCCCTGGGCCCAACGTACACACTCGCTCTCAGAGCCCTTGGACCAGCGTACACACGCGCTCCCACACCGCTGGGGACACACGCGATCCCACACCCGTGGGCCCAGCGTACACAAGCGCTCCCACACCGCTGGGTACACACGCGCTCCCACACCCCTGGGCCCAGCGTACACACGCGCTCCCGCACCGCTGGGTACACACGCGCTCCCACACCGCTGGGCCCAGCGTACACACGCGCTCCCACACCCCTGAGCCCAGCGTACACACGCGCTCCCACACCCCTGGGCCCAGCGTACACACGCGCTCCCACACCCCTGGACCCAGCGTACACACGCGCTCCCACACCCCTGGGCCCAGCGTACACACGCGCTAACACACCCCTGGGCCGAACGTACACACTCGCTATCAGAGACCTGGGACCAGCGTACACACGCGCTCCCACACCGCTGGGTACACACGCGCTCCCACACCGCTGGGTACACACGCGCTCCCACACCCCTGGACCCAGCGTACACACGCGCTCCCACACCCCTGGGCCCAGCGTACACACGCGCTCCCACACCCCTGGGCCCAGCGTACACACGCGCTCCCACACCCCTGGGCCCAGCGTACACACGCGCTCCCACAACCCTGGCCCAGCGTACACACGCGATCCCGCACCCCTGGGTACACACGCGCTCCCACACCCCTGGGCCCAGCGTACACACGCACTCCCACACCCCTGGGCCCAGCGTACACACGCGCTGCCACACCCCTGGGCCCAGCGTACACACGCGCTCCCACACCCCTGGGCCCAGCGTACACACGCGCTCCCACACCCATGGGCCCAGCGTACACACACGCTCCCACACCCCTGGGCCCAGCGTACACACGCGCTCCCACAGCCCTGGGCCCAGCGTACACACGCGCTCCCACACCCATGGGCCCAGCGTACACACGCGCTCCCACACCCCTGGGCCCAGCGTACACACGCGCTCCCACACCGCTGGGCCCAGTGTACACACGCGCTCCCACACCGCTGGGTACATTCGCGCTCCCACACCAATGGGCCCAGCATACATACGCGCTCCCACGTCCCTGGGCCCAGCGTACACACGCGCTGCCAGACCCCTGGGCCCAGCGTACACACGCGCTCCCACAACCCTGGGCCCAGCGTACACACGCGCTCCCACACCCCTGGGTCCAGCGTACACACGCGCTGCCACACCCATGGGCCCAGGGTACACACGCGCACCCACACCCCTGGGCCCAGCGTACACACGCGATCCCACACCCCTGGGCCCAGCGTACACATGCGCTCACACACCGCTGGTTACACACGCGCTCCCACACCGATGGGTACACACGCGCTCCCACACCCCTGGGCCCAGCGTACACACGCGCTGCCACACCCCTGGGCCCAGCATACACACGCGCACCCACACCCCTGGGCCCAGCGTACACACACGCTGCCACACCCCTGGGCCCAGCATACACACGCGCTCCCACACCGCTGGGAGCAAACGCGCTCCCACACCCCTGGGCCCAGGGTAAACACGCGCTCCCGCACCCCTGGGCCCAGCGTACACACGCGCTCCCACACCGCTGGGTACACACGCGCTCCCACACCCATGGGCCCAGCGTACACACGCGCTCCCAAAACCCTGGGTACACACGCGCTCCCTCACCCATGGGCCCAGCGTACACACGCGCTCCCACACCCCTGGGCCCAGCGTACACACGCGCTGCCACACCCCTGGGCCCAGCGTACACACGCGCACCCACACCCCTGGGCCCAACGTACACACTCGCTCTCAGAGCCCTTGGACCAGCGTACACACGCGCTCCCACACCGCTGGGGACACACGCGATCCCACACCCGTGGGCCCAGCGTACACAAGCGCTCCCACACCGCTGGGTACACACGCGCTCCCACACCCCTGGGCCCAGCGTACACACGCGCTCCCGCACCGCTGGGTACACACGCGCTCCCACACCGCTGGGCCCAGCGTACACACGCGCTCCCACACCCCTGAGCCCAGCGTACACACGCGCTCCCACACCCCTGGGCCCAGCGTACACACGCGCTCCCACACCCCTGGACCCAGCGTACACACGCGCTCCCACACCCCTGGGCCCAGCGTACACACGCGCTAACACACCCCTGGGCCGAACGTACACACTCGCTATCAGAGACCTGGGACCAGCGTACACACGCGCTCCCACACCGCTGGGTACACACGCGCTCCCACACCGCTGGGTACACACGCGCTCCCACACCCCTGGACCCAGCGTACACACGCGCTCCCACACCCCTGGGCCCAGCGTACACACGCGCTCCCACACCCCTGGGCCCAGCGTACACAAGCGCTCCCACACCCCTGGGCCCAGCGTACACACGCGCTCCCACACCCCTGGGCCCAGCGTACACACGCGCTCCCACACCCCTGGGCCCAGCGTACACACGCGCTCCCAGACCCCTGGGTACACACGCGCTACCACACCCCTTAGGCGCAGCGTACACACGCGCTCCCACACCCCTGGGCCCAGCGTACACAAGCGCTGCCACACCCCTGGGCCCAGCGTACACATGCGCTCACACACCCCTGGGCCGAACGTACACACTCGCTCTCAGAGCCCTGGGACCAGCGTAAACACGCGCTCCCACACCCCTGGGCCCAGCGTACACACGCGCTCCCAGACCCCTGTGTACACACGCGCTACCACACCCCTGGGCCCAGCGTACACACGCGCTCCCACACCCCTGGGCCCAGCGTACACACGCGCTCCCACAGCCCTGGGCCCAGCGTACACACGCGCTCCCACACCCATGGGCCCAGCGTACACACGCGCTCCCACACCCCTGGGCCCAGCGTACACACGCGCTCCCACACCGCTCGGCCCAGTGTACACACGCGCTGCCACACCGCTGGGTACACTCGCGCTCCCACACCAATGGGCCCAGCATACATACGCGCTCCCACATCCCTGGGCCCAGCGTACACACGCGCTGCCAGACCCCTGGGCCCAGCGTACACACGCGCTCCCACAACCCTGGGCCCAGCGTACACACGCGCTCCCACACCCCTGGGCCCAGCGTACACACGCGCTCCCACACCCCTGGGCCCAGCGTAGACACGCGCTCCCACACCGCTGGGTAAACACGCGCTCCCACACGGCTGGGTACACACGCGCTCCCTCACCCCTGGGCCCAGCGTACACACACGCTGCCACACCCCTGGGCCCAGCATACACACGCGCACCCACAACCCTGGGCCCAGCGTACACACACGCTGCCACACCCCTGGGCCCAGCGTACACACGCGCTCCCACAACCCTGGGCCCAGCGTACACACGCGCTCCCACACCCCTGGGCCCAGCGTACACACGCGCTCCCACACCCCTGGGCCCAGCGTAGACACGCACTCCCACACCGCTGGGTACACACGCGCTCCCACACCGCTGGGTACACACGCGCTCCCTCACCCCTGGGCCCAGCGTACACACACGCTGCCACACCCCTGGGCCCAGCATACACACGCGCACCCACAGCCCTGGGCCCAGCGTACACACACGCTGCCACACCCCTGGGCCCAGCATACACACACGCTCCCACACCGCTGGGAGCAAACGCGCTCCGACACCCCTGGGCCCAGGGTAAACACGCGCTCCCGCACCCCTGGGCCCAGCGTACACACGCGCTCCCACACCGCTGGGTACACACGCGCTCCCACACCCATGGGCCCAGCGTACACACGCGCTCCCAAAACCCTGGGTACACACGCGCTCCCTCACCCATGGGCCCAGCGTACACACGCGCTCCCCCACCCCTGGGCCCAGCGTACACACGCGCTCCCAGACCCCTGGGTACACACGCGCTCCCACACCCCTGGGCCCAGCGTACACACGCGCTCCCACACCCCTGGGCCCAGCGTACACACGCGCTCCCACACCGCTGGGTACACTCGCGCTCCCACACCCATGAGCCCAGCATACACACGCGCTCCCATATCCCTGGGCCCAGCGTACACACGCGCTGCCACACCCCTGGGCCCAGCGTACACACGCGCTCCCACACCCCTGGGCCCAGCGTACACACGCGCTCCCACACCCCTGGGCCCAGCGTACACACGCGCTCCCACACCCCTGGGTCCAGCGTACACACGCGCTCCCACACCCCTGGGCCGAACGTACACACTCGCTCTCAGAGCCCTGGGACCAGCGTACACACGCGCTCCCACACCCCTGGGCCCAGCGTACACACGCGCTCCCAGACCCCTGGGTACACACGCGCTACCACACCCCTGGGCCCAGCGTACACACGCGCTCCCACACCCCTGGGCCCAGCGTACACACGCGCTCCCAGACCCCTGGGTACACACGCGCTACCACACCCCTGGGCCCAGCGTACACACGCGCTCCCACACCCCTGGGCCCAGCGTACACACGCGCTCCCACACCCCTGGGCCCAGCGTACACACGCGCTCCCACAACCCTGGCCCAGCGTACACACGCGATCCCGCACCCCTGGGTACACACGCGCTCCCACACCCCTGGGCCCAGCGTACACACGCACTCCCACACCCCTGGGCCCAGCGTACACACGCGCTGCCACACCCCTGGGCCCAGCGTACACACGCGCTCCCACACCCCTGGGCCCAGCGTACACACGCGCTCCCACACCCATGGGCCCAGCGTACACACACGCTCCCACACCCCTGGGCCCAGCGTACACACGCGCTCCCACAGCCCTGGGCCCAGCGTACACACGCGCTCCCACACCCATGGGCCCAGCGTACACACGCGCTCCCACACCCCTGGGCCCAGCGTACACACGCGCTCCCACACCGCTGGGCCCAGTGTACACACGCGCTCCCACACCGCTGGGTACATTCGCGCTCCCACACCAATGGGCCCAGCATACATACGCGCTCCCACGTCCCTGGGCCCAGCGTACACACGCGCTGCCAGACCCCTGGGCCCAGCGTACACACGCGCTCCCACAACCCTGGGCCCAGCGTACACACGCGCTCCCACACCCCTGGGTCCAGCGTACACACGCGCTGCCACACCCATGGGCCCAGGGTACACACGCGCACCCACACCCCTGGGCCCAGCGTACACACGCGATCCCACACCCCTGGGCCCAGCGTACACATGCGCTCACACACCGCTGGTTACACACGCGCTCCCACACCGATGGGTACACACGCGCTCCCACACCCCTGGGCCCAGCGTACACACGCGCTGCCACACCCCTGGGCCCAGCGTACACACGCGCTCCCACACCCCTGGGCCCAGCGTACACATGATCTCACACACCGCTGGGTACACACGCGCTCCCACACCGCTGGGTCCACACGCGCTCCCACACCCCTGGGCCCAGCGTACACACGCGCTCCCAAAACCCTGGGTACACACGCGATCCCACACCCGTGGGCCCAGCGTACACAAGCGCTCCCACACCGCTGGGTACACACGCGCTCCCACACCCCTGGGCCCAGCGTACACACGCGCTCCCACACCGCTGGGTACACACGCGCTCCCACACCGCTGGGCCCAGCGTACACACGCGCTCCCACACCCCTGAGCCCAGCGTACACACGCGCTCCCACACCCCTGGGCCCAGCGTACACACGCGCTCCCGCACCCCTGGGCCCAGCGTACAAACGCGCTCCCACACCGCTGGGTACACACGCGCTCCCACACCCCTGGGCCCAGCATACACACGCGCTCCCACACCCCTGGGCCCAGCGTACACACGCGCTGCCACACCCCTGGTCCCAGCGTACACACGCGCTCCCACACCCCTGGGCCCAGCGTACACACGCGCTCCCACACCCCTGGGCCCAGCGTACACACGCGTTCCCACACCCATGGGCCCAGCGTACACACGCGCTCCCACACCCCTGGGCCCAGCGTACACACGCGCTCCCGCACCCCTGGGCCCAGCGTACACACGCGCTCCCACACCGCTGGGTACACATGCGCTCCCACACCCCTGGGCCCAGCATACACACGCGCTCCCACACCCCTGGGCCCAGCGTACACACGCGCTGCCACACCCCTGGTCCCAGCGTACACACGCGCTCCCACACCCCTGGGCCCAGCGTACACACGCGCTCCCACACCCCTGGGCCCAGCGTACACACGCGCTCCCACAGCCCTGGGCCCAGCGTACACACGCGCTCCCACACCCCTGGGCCCAGCGTACACACGCGCTCCCACAGCCCTGGGCCCAGCGTACACACGCGCTCCCACACCCTTTGGCCCAGCGTACACACGCGCTCCCACACCCCTGGGTCCAACGTACACACGCACTCCCGCAGCCCTGGGCCCAGCGTACACACGCGCTACCACACCCATGGACCCAGCGTACACACGCGCTCCCACACCCCTGGGCCCAGCGTACACACGCCCTCCCACACCGCTGGGCCCAGTGTACAGACGCGCTCCCACACCGCTGGGTATACTCGCGCTCCCACACCCATGGGCCCAGCATACACACGCGCTCCCACATCCTTGGGCCCAGCGTACACACGCACTGCCAGACCCCTGGGCCCAGCGTACACACGCGCTCCCACACCCCTGGGCCCAGCGTACACACGCGCTCCCACACCCCTGGGCCCAGCGTACACATGCGCTCCCACACCCCTGGGCCCAGCGTACACACGCGCTCCCACACCCCTGGGTCCAGCGTACACACGCGCTCCCACACCCCTGGGCCGAACGTACACACTCGCTCTCAGAGCCCTGGGACCAGCGTACACACGCGCTCCCACACCCCTGGGCCCAGCGTACACACGCGCTCCCAGACCCCTGGGTACACACGCGCTACCACACCCCTGGGCCCAGCGTACACACGCGCTCCCACACCCCTGGTCCCAGCGTACACACGCGCTAGCACACCCCTGGGCCCAGCGTACACACGCGCTCCCACAACCCTGGCCCAGCGTACACACGCGATCCCACACCCCTGGGTACACACGCGCTCCCACACCCCTGGGCCCAGCGTACACACGTGCTCCCATACCCCTGGGCCCAGCGTACACACGCGCTCCCACACCCATGGGCCCAGCGTACACACGTGCTCCCATACCCCTGGGCCCAGCGTACACACGCGCTCCCATACCCCTGGGCCCAGCGTACACACGCGCTCCCACACCCATGGGCCCAGCGTACACACGCGCTCCCACACCCCTGGGCCCAGCGTACACACGCGCTCCCACACCGCTGGGCCCAGCGTACACACGCGCTCCCACACCCATGGGCCCAGCGTACACACGCGCTCCCACACCCCTGGGCCCAGCGTACACACGCGCTCCCACAGCCCTGGGCCCAGCGTACACACGCGCTCCCACACCCATGGGCCCAGCGTACACACGCGCTCCCACACCCCTGGGCCCAGCGTACACACGCGCTCCCACACCGCTGGGCCCAGTGTACACACGCGCTCCCACACCGCTGGGTACACTCGCGCTCCCACACCAATGGGCCCAGCATACATACGCGCTCCCACATCCCTGGGCCCAGCGTACACACGCGCTGCCAGACCCCTGGGCCCAGCGTACACACGCGCTCCCACAACCCTGGGCCCAGCGTACACACGCGCTCCCACACCCCTGGGTCCAGCGTACACACGCGCTGCCACACCCATGGGCCCAGGGTACACACGCGCACCCACACCCCTGGGCCCAGCGTACACACGCGATCCCACACCCCTGGGCCCAGCGTACACATGCGCTCACACACCGCTGGTTACACACGCGCTCCCACACCGCTGGGTACACACGCGCTCCCACACCCCTGGGCCCAGCGTACACACGCGCTGCCACACCCCTGGGCCCAGCGTACACACGCGCTCCCACACCCCTGGGCCCAGCGTACACATGATCTCACACACCGCTGGGTACACACGCGCTCCCACACCGCTGGGTCCACACGCGCTCCCACACCCCTGGGCCCAGCGTACACACGCGCTCCCACACCCCTGGGTACACACGCACTCCCACGCCCATGGGCCCAGCGTACACACGCGCTCCCACACCCCTGGGCCCAGCGTACACACGCGCTCCCACACCCCTGGGCCCAGCGTACACACGCGCTCCCACACCCCTGGGCCCAGCGTACACACGCGCTGCCACACCCCTGGGCCCAGCGTACACACGCGCACCCACACACCTTGGCCCAGCGTACACATGCGCACCCACACACCTGGGCCCAGCGTACACACGCGCTCCCACACCCCTGGGCCCAGCGTACACACACGCTCACACACCGCTGGGTACACACGCGCTCCCACACCGCTGGGAGCAAACGCGCTCCCACACCCCTGGGCCCAGGGTAAACAAGCGCTCCCGCACCCCTGGGCCCAGCGTTCACACGCGCTCCCACACCGCTGGGTACACACGCGCTCCCACACCCATGGGCCCAGCGTACACACGCGCTCCCAAAACCCTGGGTACACACGCGCTCCCACACCCCTGGGCCCAGCGTACACACGCGCTCCCGCACCCCTGGGCCCAGCGTACACATGCGCTCCACACCCCTGGGCCCAGCGTACACACGCGCTCCCACACCCCTGGGCCCAGCGTACACACGCGCTCCCACACCCCTGGACCCAGCGTACACACGCGCTCCCACACCCCTGGGCCCAGCGTACACACGCGCTAACACACCCCTGGGCCGAACGTACACACTCGCTATCAGAGACCTGGGACCAGCGTACACACGCGCTCCCACACCGCTGGGTACACTTGCGCTCCCCCACCGCTGGGTACACACGCGCTCCCACACCCCTGGACCCAGCGTACACACGCGCTCCCACACTCCTGGGCCCAGCGTACACACGCGCTCCCACACCGCTGGGTACACACGCGATCCCAAACCCGTGGGCCCAGCGTACACAAGCGCTCCCACAATGCTGGGTACACACGCGCTCCCACACCCCTGTGCCCAGCGTACACACGCGCTCCCACACCGCTGGGTACACACGCGCTCCCACACCGCTGGGCCCAGCGTACACACGAGCTCCCACACCCCTGAGCCCAGCATACACACGCTCCCACACCCCTGGGCCCAGCGTACACACGCGCTCCCACACCCCTGGACCCAGCGTACACACGCGCTCCCACACCCCTGGGCCCAGCGTACACACGCGCTAACACACCTCTGGACCGAACGTACACACTCGCTATCAGAGACCTGGGACCAGCGTACACACGCGCTCCCACACCGCTGGGTAAACACGCGCTCCCACACCGCTGGGTACACACGCGCTCCCACACCCCTGGACCCAGCGTACACACGCGCTCCCACACCCCTGGGCCCAGCGTACACACGCGCTCCCACACCCCTGGGCCCAGCATACACACGCGCTCCCACACCCCTGGGCCCAGCGTACACACGCGCTCCCACACCCCTGGGCCCAGCGTACACACGCGCTCCCACACCCCTGGGCCCAGCGTACACACGCGCTCCCACACCCCTGGGTACACACGCGCTACCACACCCCTGGGCCCAGCGTACACACGCGCTCCCACACCCCTGGGCCCAGCGTACACAAGCGCTGCCACACCCCTGGGCCCAGCGTACACATGCGCATCCACACCCCTGGGCCCAGCGTACACACGCGCTCCCACACCCCTGGGCCCAGCGTACACACGCGCTCCCACAACCCTGGCCCAGCGTACACACGCGCTCCCACACCCCTGGGCCCAGCGTACACACGCGCTCCCACACCCCTGGGCCCAGCGTACACACGCGCTCCCACACCCCTGGGTACACACGCACTCCCACGCGCATGGTCCCAGCGTACACACGCGCTCCCACACCCCTGGGTACACACGCACTCCCACGCCCATGGGCCCAGAGTACACACGCGCTCCCACACCCCTGGGCCCAGCGTACACACGCGCTCCCACACCCCTGGGCCCAGCGTACACACGCGCTCCCACACCCCTGGGACCAGCGTACACACGCGCTGCCACACCCCTGGGCCCAGCGTACACACGCGCACCCACACCCCTTGGCCCAGCGTACACACGCGCACCCACACACCTGGGCCCAGCGTACACACGCGCTCCCACACCCCTGGGCCCAGCGTACACACACGCTCACACACCGCTGGGTACACACGCGCTCCCACACCGCTGGGAGCAAACGCGCTCCCACACCGCTGCGAGCAAACGCGCTCCCACACCCCTGGGCCCAGGGTAAACACGCGCTCCCGCACCCCTGGGCCCAGCGTACACACGCGCTCCCACACCGCTGGGTACACACGCGCTCCCACACCCATGGGCCCAGCGTACACACGCGCTCCCAAAACCCTGGGTACACACGCGCTCCCACACCCCTGGGCCCAGCGTACACACGCGCTCCCGCACCCCTGGACCCAGCGTACACACGCGCTCCCACACCCCTGGGCCCAGCGTACACACGCGCTAACACACCCCTGGACCGAACGTACACACTCGCTATCAGAGACCTGGGACCAGCGTACACACGCGCTCCCACACCGCTGGGTAAACACGCGCTCCCACACCGCTGGGTACAAACGCGCTCCCACACCCCTGGACCCAGCATACACACGCGCTCCCACACCCCTGGGCCCAGCGTACACACGCGCTCCCACACCCCTGGGCCCAGCGTACACACGCGCTCCCACACCCCTGGGCCCAGCGTACACACGCGCTCCCACACCCCTGGGCCCAGCGTACACACGCGCTCCCACACCCCTGGGCCCAGCGTACACACGCGCTCCCAGACCCCTGGGTACACACGCGCTACCACACCCCTGGGCCCAGCGTACACACGCGCTCCCACACCCCTGGGCCCAGCGTACACAAGCGCTGCCACACCCCTGGGCCCAGCGTACACATGCGCACCCACACCCCTGGGCCCAGCGTACACACGCGCTCCCACACCCCTGGGCCCAGCGTACACACGCGCTCCCACAACACTGGCCCAGCGTACACACGCGCTCCCACACCCCTGGGCCCAGCGTACACACGCGCTAACACACCCCTGGGCCGAACGTACACACTCGCTATCAGAGACCTGGGACCAGCGTACACACGCGCTCCCACACCGCTGGGTACACTTGCGCTCCCACACCGCTGGGTACACACGCGCTCCCACACCCCTGGACCCAGCGTACACACGCGCTCCCACACCCCTGGGCCCAGCATACACACGCGCTCCCACACCGCTGGGTACACACGCGATCCCACACCCGTGGGCCCAGTGAACACAAGCGCTCCCACACCGCTGGGTACACACGCGCTCCCACACCCCTGTGCCCAGCGTACACACGCGCTCCCACACCGCTGGGTACACACGCGCTCCCACACCGCTGGGCCCAGCGTACACACGAGCTCCCACACCCCTGAGCCCAGCGTACACACGCGCTCCCACACCCCTGGGCCCAGCGTACACACGCGCTCCCACACCCCTGGACCCAGCGTACACACGCGCTCCCACACCCCTGGGCCCAGCGTACACACGCGCTAACACACCCCTGGGCCGAACGTACACACTCGCTATCAGAGACCTGGGACCAGCGTACACACGCGCTCCCACACCGCTGGGTACACTTGCGCTTCCACACCGCTGGGTACACACGCGCTCCCACACCCCTGGACCCAGCGTACACACGCGCTCCCACACCCCTGGGCCCAGCATACACACGCGCTCCCACACCGCTGGGTACACACGCGCTCCCACACCCCTGGACCCAGCGTACACACGCGCTCCCACACCCCTGGGCCCAGCGTACACACGCGCTAACACACCCCTGGACCGAACGTACACACTCGCTATCAGAGACCTGGGACCAGCGTACACACGCGCTCCCACACCGCTGGGTAAACACGCGCTCCCACACCGCTGGGTACAAACGCGCTCCCACACCCCTGGACCCAGCATACACACGCGCTCCCACACCCCTGGGCCCAGCGTACACACGCGCTCCCACACCCCTGGGCCCAGCGTACACACGCGCTCCCACACCCCTGGGCCCAGCGTACACACGCGCTCCCACACCCCTGGGCCCAGCGTACACACGCGCTCCCACACCCCTGGGCCCAGCGTACACACGCGCTCCCAGACCCCTGGGTACACACGCGCTACCACACCCCTGGGCCCAGCGTACACACGCGCTCCCACACCCCTGGGCCCAGCGTACACAAGCGCTGCCACACCCCTGGGCCCAGCGTACACATGCGCACCCACACCCCTGGGCCCAGCGTACACACGCGCTCCCACACCCCTGGGCCCAGCGTACACACGCGCTCCCACAACCCTGGCCCAGCGTACACACGCGCTCCCACACCCCTGGGCCCAGCGTACACACGCGCTAACACACCCCTGGGCCGAACGTACACACTCGCTATCAGAGACCTGGGACCAGCGTACACACGCGCTCCCACACCGCTGGGTACACTTGCGCTCCCACACCGCTGGGTACACACGCGCTCCCACACCCCTGGACCCAGCGTACACACGCGCTCCCACACCCCTGGGCCCAGCATACACACGCGCTCCCACACCGCTGGGTACACACGCGATCCCACACCCGTGGGCCCAGTGAACACAAGCGCTCCCACACCGCTGGGTACACACGCGCTCCCACACCCCTGTGCCCAGCGTACACACGCGCTCCCACACCGCTGGGTACACACGCGCTCCCACACCGCTGGGCCCAGCGTACACACGAGCTCCCACACCCCTGAGCCCAGCGTACACACGCGCTCCCACACCCCTGGGCCCAGCGTACACACGCGCTCCCACACCCCTGGACCCAGCGTACACACGCGCTAACACACCCCTGGACCGAACGTACACACTCGCTATCAGAGACCTGGGACCAGCGTACACACGCGCTCCCACACCGCTGGGTAAACACGCGCTCCCACACCGCTGGGTACACACGCGCTCCCACACCCCTGGACCCAGCGTACACACGTGCTCCCACACCCCTGGGCCCAGCGTACACACGCGCTCCCACACCCCTGGGCCCAGCGTACACACGCGCTCCCACACCCCTGGGCCCAGCGTACACACGCGCTCCCAGACCCCTGGGTACACACGCGCTCCCACACCCCTGGGCCCAGCGTACACAAGCGCTGCCACACCCCTGGGCCCAGCGTACACATGCGCACCCACACCCCTGGGCCCAGCGTACACACGCGCTCCCACACCCCTGGGCCCAGCGTACACACGCGCTCCCACAACCCTGGCCCAGCGTACACACGCGCTCCCACACCCCTGGGTACACACGCGCTCCCACACCCCTGGGCCCAGCGTACACACGCGCTCCCACACTCCTGGGCCCAGCGTACACACGCGCTCCCACACCGCTGGATACACACGCGCTCCCACACCGCTGGGTACACACGCGCTCCCACACCCCTGGGCCCAGCGTACACACACGCTGCCACACCCCTGGGCCCAGCATACACACGCGCACCCACACCCCTGGGCCCAGCGTACACACACGCTGCCACACCCCTGGGCCGAGCATACACACGGGCTCCCACACCGCTGGGAGCAAACGCGCTCCCACACCCCTGGGCCCAGGGTAAACACGCGCTCCCGCACCCCTGGGCCCAGCGTACACACGCGCTCCCACACCGCTGGGTACACACGCGCTCCCACACCGCTGGGTACACACGCGCTCCCACACCCCTGGGCCCAGCGTACACACACGCTGCCACACCCCTGGGCCCAGCATACACACGCGCACCCACACCCCTGGGCCCAGCGTACACACACGCTGCCACACCCCTGGGCCCAGCATACACACGCGCTCCCACACCGCTGGGAGCAAACGCGCTCCCACACCCCTGGGCCCAGGGTAAACACGCGCTCCCGCACCCCTGGGCCCAGCGTACACACGCGCTCCCACACCGCTGGGTACACACGCGCTCCCACACCCATGGGCCCAGCGTACACACGCGCTCCCAAAACCCTGGGTACACACGCGCTCCCTCACCCATGGGCCCAGCGTACACACGCGCTCCCACACCCCTGGGCCCAGCGTACACACGCGCTGCCACACCCCTGGGCCCAGCGTACACACGCGCACCCACACCCCTGGGCCCAACGTACACACTCGCTCTCAGAGCCCTTGGACCAGCGTACACACGCGCTCCCACACCGCTGGGTACAGACGCGATCCCACACCCGTGGGCCCAGCGTACACAAGCGCTCCCACACCGCTGGGTACACACGCGCTCCCACACCCCTGGGCCCAGCGTACACACGCGCTCCCACACCGCTGGGTACACACGCGCTCCCACACCGCTGGGCCCAGCGTACACACGCGCTCCCACACCCCTGAGCCCAGCGTACACACGCGCTCCCACACCCCTGGGCCCAGCGTACACACGCGCTCCCACACCCCTGGACCCAGCGTACACACGCGCTCCCACACCCCTGGGCCCAGCGTACACACGCGCTAACACACCCCTGGGCCGAACGTACACACTCGCTATCAGAGACCTGGGACCAGCGTACACACGCGCTCCCACACCGCTGAGTACACACGCGCTCCCACACCGCTGGGTACACACGCGCTCCCACACCCCTGGACCCAGCGTACACACGCGCTCCCACACCCCTGGGCCCAGCGTACACACGCGCTCCCACACCCCTGGGCCCAGCGTACACAAGCGCTCCCACACCCCTGGGCCCAGCGTACACACGCGCTCCCACACCCCTGGGCCCAGCGTACACACGCGCTCCCACACCCCTGGGCCCAGCGTACACACGCGCTCCCAGACCCCTGGGTACACACGCGCTACCACACCCCTTAGGCGCAGCGTACACACGCGCTCCCACACCCCTGGGCCCAGCGTACACAAGCGCTGCCACACCCCTGGGCCCAGCGTACACATGCGCTCCCACACCCCTGGGCCGAATGTACACACTCGCTCTCAGAGCCCTGGGACCAGCGTAAACACGCGCTCCCACACCCCTGGGCCCAGCGTACACACGCGCTCCCAGACCCCTGGGTACACACGCGCTACCACACCCCTGGGCCCAGCGTACACACGCGCTCCCACACCCCTGGGCCCAGCGTACACACGCGCTCCCACACCCCTGGGCCCAGCGTACACACGCGCTCCCACAACCCTGGCCCAGCGTACACACGCGATCCCACACCCCTGGGTACACACGCGCTCCCACACCCCTGGGCCCAGCGTACTCACGTGCTCCCATACCCATGGGCCCTGCGTACACACGCGCTCCCACACCCCTGGGCCCAGCGTACACACGCGCTCCCAGACCCCTGGGTACACATGCGCTACCACACCCCTGGGCCCAGCGTACACACGCGCTCCCACACCCCTGGGCCCAGCGTACACACGCGCTCCCACAGCCCTGGGCCCAGCATACACATGCGCTCCCACACCCATGGGCCCAGCGTACACACACGCTCCCACACCCCTGGGCCCAGCGTACACACGCGCTCCCACAGCCCTGGGCCCAGCGTACACACGCGCTCCCACACCCATGGGCCCAGCGTACACACGCGCTCCCACACCCCTGGGCCCAGCGTACACACGCGCTCCCACACCGCTGGGCCCAGTGTACACACGCGCTCCCACACCGCTGGGTACACTCGCGCTCCCACACCAATGGGCCCAGCATACATACGCGCTCCCACATCCCTGGGCCCAGCGTACACACGCGCTGCCAGACCCCTGGGCCCAGCGTACACACGCGCTCCCACAACCCTGGGCCCAGCGTACACACGCGCTCCCACACCCCTGGGCCCAGCGTACACCCGCGCTCCCACACCCCTGGGCCCAGCGTAGACACGCGCTCCCACACCGCTGGGTACACACGCGCTCCCACACCGCTGGGTACACACGCGCTCCCTCACCCCTGGGCCCAGCGTACACACACGCTGCCACACCCCTGGGCCCAGCATACACACGCGCACCCACAACCCTGGGCCCAGCGTACACACACGCTGCCACACCCCTGGGCCCAGCGTACACACGCGCTCCCACAACCCTGGGCCCAGCGTACACACGCGCTCCCACACCCCTGGGCCCAGCGTACACACGCGCTCCCACACCCCTGGGCCCAGCGTAGACACGCGCTCCCACACCGCTGGGTACACACGCGCTCCCACACCGCTGGGTACACACGCGCTCCCTCACCCCTGGGCCCAGCGTACACACACGCTGCCACACCCCTGGGCCCAGCATACACACGCGCACCCACACCCCTGGGCCCAGCGTACACACACGCTGCCACACCCCTGGGCCCAGCATACACACGCGCTCCCACACCGCTGGGAGCAAACGCGCTCCCACACCCCTGGGCCCAGGGTAAACACGCGCTCCCGCACCCCTGGGCCCAGCGTACACACGCGCTCCCACACCGCTGGGTACACACGCTCTCCCACACCCATGGGCCCAGCGTACACACGCGCTCCCAAAACCCTGGGTACACACGCGCTCCCTCACCCATGGGCCCAGCGTACACACGCGCTCCCCCACCCCTGGGCCCAGCGTACACACGCGCTCCCACACCCCTGGACCCAGCGTACACACGCGCTCCCACACCCCTGGGCCCAGCGTACACACGCGCTAACACACCCCTGGGCCGAACGTACACACTCGCTATCAGAGATCTGGGACCAGCGTACACACGCGCTCCCACACCGCTGGGTACACACGCGCTCCCACACCGCTGGGTACACACGCGCTCCCACACCCCTGGACCCAGCGTACACACGCGCTCCCACACCCCTGGGCCCAGCGTACACACGCGCTCCCACACCCCTGGGCCCAGCGTACACAAGCGCTCCCACACCCCTGGGCCCAGCGTACACACGCGCTCCCACACCCCTGGGCCCAGCGTACACACGCGCTCCCACACCCCTGGGCCCAGCGTACACACGCGCTCCCAGACCCCTGGGTACACACGCGCTACAACACCCCTTAGGCGCAGCGTACACACGCGCTCCGACACCCCTGGGCCCAGCGTACACAAGCGCTGCCACACCCCTGGGCCCAGCGTACACATGCGCACCCACACCCCTGGGCCCAGCGTACACACGCGCTCCCACACCCCTGGGCCCAGCGTACACACGCGCTCCCACACCCCTGGGCCCAGCGTACACACGCGCTCCCACAACCCTGGCCCAGCGTACACACGCGCTCCCACACCCCTGGGTACACACGCGCTCCCACACCCCTGGGCCCAGCGTACACACGCGCTCCCACACCCCTGGGCCCAGCGTACACACGCGCTCCCACACCGCTGGGTACACACGCGCTCCCACACCGCTGGGTACACACGCGCTCCCACACCCCTGGGCCCAGCGTACACACACGCTGCCACACCCATGGGCCCAGCGTACACACGCGCTCCCACACCCCTGGGCCCAGCGTACACACGCGCTCCCACAGCCCTGGGCCCAGCGTACACACGCGCTCCCACACCTATGGGCCCAGCGTACACACGCGCTCCCACACCCCTGGGTCCAACGTACACACGCGCTCCCACAGCCCTGGGCCAAGCGTACACACGCGCTCCCACACCCATGGGCCCAGCGTACACACGCGCTCCCACACCCCTGGGCCCAGCGTACACACGCGCTCCCACACCGCTGGGCCCAGTGTACAGACGCGCTCCCACACCGCTGGGTACACTCGCGCTCCCACACCCATGGGCCCAGCATACACACGCGCTCCCACATCCTTGGGCCCAGCGTACACACGCGCTGCCAGACCCCTGGGCCCAGCGTACACACGCGCTCCCACACCCCTGGGCCCAGCCTACACACGCGCTCCCACACCGCTGGGCCCAGCGTACACACGCGCTCCCACACCGCTGGGTACACTCGCGCTCCCACACCCATGAGCCCAGCATACACACGCGCTCCCACATCCCTGGGCCCAGCGTACACACGCGCTGCCACACCCCTGGGCCCAGCGTACACACGCGCTCCCACACCCCTGGGCCCAGCGTACACATGCGCTCCCACACCCCTGGGCCCAGCGTACACAGGCGCTCCCACACCCCTGGGTCCAGCGTACACACGCGCTCCCACACCCCTGGGCCGAACGTACACACGCGCTCCCACACCCCTGGGCCCAGCGTACACACGCGCTCCCAGACCCCTGGGTACACACGCGCTACCACACCCCTGGGCCCAGCGTACACACGCGCTCCCACACCCCTGGGCCCAGCGTACACACGCGCTCCCACACCCCTGGGCCCAGCGTACACACGCGCTCCCACAACCCTGGCCCAGCGTACACACGCGATCCCACACCCCTGGGTACACACGCGCTCCCACACCCCTGGGCCCAGCGTACTCACGTGCTCCCATACCCATGGGCCCAGCGTACACATGCGCTCCCACACCCCTGGGCCCAGCGTACACACGCGCTCCCAGACCCCTGGGTACACACGCGCTACCACACCCCTGGGCCCAGCGTACACACGCGCTCCCACACCCCTGGGCCCAGCGTACACACGCGCTCCCACAGCCCTGGGCCCAGCGTACACATGCGCTCCCACACCCATGGGCCCAGCGTACACACACGCTCCCACACCCCTGGGCCCAGCGTACACACGCGCTCCCACAGCCCTGGGCCCAGCGTACACACGCGCTCCCACACCCATGGGCCCAGCGTACACACGCGCTCCCACACCCCTGGGCCCAGCGTACACACGTGCTCCCACACCGCTGGGCCCAGTGTACACACGCGCTCCCACACCGCTGGGTACACTCGCGCTCCCACACCAATGGGCCCAGCATACATACGCGCTCCCACATCCCTGGGCCCAGCGTACACACGCGCTGCCAGACCCCTGGGCCCAGCGTACACACGCGCTCCCACAACCCTGGGCCCAGCGTACACACGCGCTCCCACACCCCTGGGCCCAGCGTACACACGCGCTCCCACACCCCTGGGCCCAGCGTACACACGCGCTCCCACACCGCTGGGTACACACGCGCTCCCACACCCCTGGGTACACACGCGCTCCCACACCCCTGGGCCCAGCGTACTCACGTGCTCCCATACCCATGGGCCCAGCGTACACACGCGCTCCCACACCCCTGGGCCCAGCGTACACACGCGCTCCCAGACCCCTGGGTACACACGCGCTACCACACCCCTGGGCCCAGCGTACACACGCGCTCCCACACCCCTGGGCCCAGCGTACACACGCGCTCCCACAGCCCTGGGCCCAGCGTACACATGCGCTCCCACACCCATGGGCCCAGCGTACACACACGCTCCCACACCCCTGGGCCCAGCGTACACACGCGCTCCCACAGCCCTGGGCCCAGCGTACACACGCGCTCCCACACCCATGGGCCCAGCGTACACACGCGCTCCCACACCCCTGGGCCCAGCGTACACACGTGCTCCCACACCGCTGGGCCCAGTGTACACACGCGCTCCCACACCGCTGGGTACACTCGCGCTCCCACACCAATGGGCCCAGCATACATACGCGCTCCCACATCCCTGGGCCCAGCGTACACACGCGCTGCCAGACCCCTGGGCCCAGCGTACACACGCGCTCCCACAACCCTGGGCCCAGCGTACACACGCGCTCCCACACCCCTGGGCCCAGCGTACACACGCGCTCCCACACCCCTGGGCCCAGCGTACACACGCGCTCCCACACCGCTGGGTACACACGCGCTCCCACACCGCTGGGTACACACGCGCTCCCACACCCCTGGGCCCAGCGTACACACACGCTGCCACACCCCTGGGCCCAGCATACACACGCGCACCCACACCCCTGGGCCCAGCGTACACACACGCTGCCACACCCCTGGGCCCAGCATACACACGCGCTCCCACACCGCTGGGAGCAAACGCGCTCCCACACCCCTGGGCCCAGGGTAAACACGCGCTCCCGCACCCCTGGGCCCAACGTACACACGCGCTCCCACACCGCTGGGTACACACGCGCTCCCACACCCATGGGCCCAGCGTACACACGCGCTCCCAAAACCCTGGGTACACACGCGCTCCCTCACCCATGGGCCCAGCGTACACACGCGCTCCCCCACCCCTGGGCCCAGCGTACACACGCGCTCCCAGACCCCTGGGTACACACGCGCTACCACACCCCTGGGCCCAGCGTACACACGCGCACCCACACCCCTGGGCCCAACGTACACACTCGCTCTCAGAGCCCTTGGACCAGCGTACACACGCGCTCCCACACCGCTGGGTACACACGCGATCCCACACCCGTGGGCCCAGCGTACACAAGCGCTCCCACACCGCTGGGTACACACGCGCTACCACACCCCTGGGCCCAGCGTACACGCGCTCCCACACCGCTGGGTACACACGCGCTCCCACACCGCTGGGCCCAGCGTACACACGCGCTTCCACACCCCTGAGCCCAGCGTACACACGCGCTCCCACACCCCTGGGCCCAGCGTACACACGCGCTCCCACACCCCTGGACCCAGCGTACACACGCGCTCCCACACCCCTGGGCCCAGCGTACACACGCGCTAACACACCCCTGGGCCGAACGTACACACTCGCTATCAGAGATCTGGGACCAGCGTACACACGCGCTCCCACACCGCTGGGTACACACGCGCTCCCACACCGCTGGGTACACACGCGCTCCCACACCCCTGGACCCAGCGTACACACGCGCTCCCACACCCCTGGGCCCAGCGTACACACGCGCTCCCACACCCCTGGGCCCAGCGTACACAAGCGCTCCCACACCCCTGGGCCCAGCGTACACACGCGCTCCCACACCCCTGGGCCCAGCGTACACACGCGCTCCCACACCCCTGGGCCCAGCGTACACACGCGCTCCCAGACCCCTGGGTACACACGCGCTACAACACCCCTTAGGCGCAGCGTACACACGCGCTCCGACACCCCTGGGCCCAGCGTACACAAGCGCTGCCACACCCCTGGGCCCAGCGTACACATGCGCACCCACACCCCTGGGCCCAGCGTACACACGCGCTCCCACACCCCTGGGCCCAGCGTACACACGCGCTCCCACACCCCTGGGCCCAGCGTACACACGCGCTCCCACAACCCTGGCCCAGCGTACACACGCGCTCCCACACCCCTGGGTACACACGCGCTCCCACACCCCTGGGCCCAGCATACACACGCGCTCCCCACACCGCTGGGAGCAAACGCGCTCCCACACCCCTGGGCCCAGGGTAAACACGCGCTCCCGCACCCCTGGGCCCAACGTACACACGCGCTCCCACACCGCTGGGTACACACGCGCTCCCACACCCATGGGCCCAGCGTACACACGCGCTCCCAAAACCCTGGGTACACACGCGCTCCCTCACCCATGGGCCCAGCGTACACACGCGCTCCCCCACCCCTCGGCCCAGCGTACACACGCGCTCCCAGACCCCTGGGTACACACGCGCTACCACACCCCTGGGCCCAGCATACACACGCGCACCCACACCCCTGGGCCCAACGTACACACTCGCTCTCAGAGCCCTTGGACCAGCGTACACACGCGCTCCCACACCGCTGGGTACACACGCGATCCCACACCCGTGGGCCCAGCGTACACAAGCGCTCCCACACCGCTGGGTACACACGCGCTACCACACCCCTGGGCCCAGCGTACACGCGCTCCCACACCGCTGGGTACACACGCGCTCCCACACCGCTGGGCCCAGCGTACACACGCGCTCCCACACCCCTGAGCCCAGCGTACACACGCGCTCCCACACCCCTGGGCCAAGCGTACACACGCGCTCCCACACCCCTGGACCCAGCGTACACACGCGCTCCCACACCCCTGGGCCCAGCGTACACACGCGCTAACACACCCCTGGGCCGAACGTACACACTCGCTATCAGAGATCTGGGACCAGCGTACACATGCGCTCCCACACCGCTGGGTACACACGCGCTCCCACACCGCTGGGTACACACGCGCTCCCACACCCCTGGACCCAGCGTACACACGCGCTCCCACACCCCTGGGCCCAGCGTACACACGCGCTCCCACACCCCTGGGCCCAGCGTACACAAGCGCTCCCACACCCCTGGGCCCAGCGTACACACGCGCTCCCACACCCCTGGGCCCAGCGTACACACGCGCTCCCACACCCCTGGGCCCAGCGTACACACGCGCTCCCAGACCCCTGGGTACACACGCGCTACAACACCCCTTAGGCGCAGCGTACACACGCGCTCCGACACCCCTGGGCCCAGCGTACACAAGCGCTGCCACACCCCTGGGCCCAGCGTACACATGCGCACCCACACCCCTGGGCCCAGCGTACACACGCGCTCCCACACCCCTGGGCCCAGCGTACACACGCGCTCCCACACCCCTGGGCCCAGCGTACACACGCGCTCCCACAACCCTGGCCCAGCGTACACACGCGCTCCCACACCCCTGGGTACACACGCGCTCCCACACCCCTGGGCCCAACGTACACACGCGCTCCCACACCCCTGGGCCCAGCGTACACACGCGCTCCCACACCGCTGGGTACACACGCGCTCCCACACCGCTGGGTACACACACGCTCCCACACCCCTGGGCCCAGCGTACACACACGCTGCCACACCCCTTGGCCCAGCATACACGCGCGCACCCACACCCCTGGGCCCAGCGTACACACGCGCTCCCACACCGCTGGGTACACACGCGCTCCCACACCCCTGGGCCCAGCGTACACACGCGCTCCCGCACCCCTGGGCCCAGCGTACACACGCGCTCCCACACCGCTGGGTACACACGCGCTCCCACACCCCTGGGCCCAGCATACACACGCGCTCCCACACCCCTGGGCCCAGCGTACACACGCGCTGCCACACCCCTGGGCCCAGCGTACACACGCGCTCCCACACCCCTGGGCCCAGCGTACACACGCGCTTTCACACCCATGGGCCCAGCGTACACACGTGCTCCCACAGCCCTGGGCCCAGCGTACACACGCGCTCCCACACCCCTGGGCCCAGCGTACACACGCGCTCCCACAGCCCTGGGCCCAGCGTACACACGCGCTCCCACACCCCTGGGCCCAGCGTACACACGCGCTCCCACACCGCTGGGCCCAGTGTACAGACGCGCTCCCACACCGCTGGGTACACTCGCGCTCCCACACCCATGGGCCCAGCATACACACGCGCTCCCACATCCTTGGGCCCAGCGTACACACGCGCTGCCAGACCCCTGGGCCCAGCGTACACACGCGCTCCCACACCCCTGGGCCCAGCATACATACGCGCTCCCACATCCCTGGGCCCAGCGTACACACGCGCTGCCAGACCCCTGGGCCCAGCGTACACACGCGCTCCCACAACCCTGGGCCCAGCGTACACACGCGCTCCCACACCCCTGGGCCCAGCGTACACACGCGCTCCCACACCCCTGGGCCCAGCGTACACACGCGCTCCCACACCGCTGGGTACACACGCGCTCCCACACCGCTGGGTACACACGCGCTCCCACACCCCTGGGCCCAGCGTACACACACGCTGCCACACCCCTGGGCCCAGCATACACACGCGCACCCACACCCCTGGGCCCAGCGTACACACACGCTGCCACACCCCTGGGCCCAGCATACACACGCGCTCCCACACCGCTGGGAGCAAACGCGCTCCCACACCCCTGGGCCCAGGGTAAACACGCGCTCCCGCACCCCTGGGCCCAACGTACACACGCGCTCCCACACCGCTGGGTACACACGCGCTCCCACACCCATGGGCCCAGCGTACACACGCGCTCCCAAAACCCTGGGTACACACGCGCTCCCTCACCCATGGGCCCAGCGTACACACGCGCTCCCCCACCCCTGGGCCCAGCGTACACACGCGCTCCCAGACCCCTGGGTACACACGCGCTACCACACCCCTGGGCCCAGCGTACACACGCGCACCCACACCCCTGGGCCCAACGTACACACTCGCTCTCAGAGCCCTTGGACCAGCGTATACACGCGCTCCCACTCCGCTGGGTACACACGCGATCCCACACCCGTGGGCCCAGCGTACACAAGCGCTCCCACACCGCTGGGTACACACGCGCTACCACACCCCTGGGCCCAGCGTACACGCGCTCCCACACCGCTGGGTACACACGCGCTCCCACACCGCTGGGCCCAGCGTACACACGCGCTCCCACACCCCTGAGCCCAGCGTACACACGCGCTCCCACACCCCTGGGCCCAGCGTACACACGCGCTCCCACACCCCTGGACCCAGCGTACACACGCGCTCCCACACCCCTGGGCCCAGCGTACACACGCGCTAACACACCCCTGGGCCGAACGTACACACTCGCTATCAGAGATCTGGGACCAGCGTACACACGCGCTCCCACACCGCTGGGTACACACGCGCTCCCACACCGCTGGGTACACACGCGCTCCCACACCCCTGGACCCAGCGTACACACGCGCTCCCACACCCCTGGGCCCAGCGTACACACGCGCTCCCACACCCCTGGGCCCAGCGTACACAAGCGCTCCCACACCCCTGGGCCCAGTGTAAACACGCGCTCCCACACCCCTGGGCCCAGCGTACACACGCGCTCCCACACCCCTGGGCCCAGCGTACACACGCGCTCCCAGACCCCTGGGTACACACGCGCTACAACACCCCTTAGGCGCAGCGTACACACGCGCTCCGACACACCTGGGCCCAGCGTACACAAGCGCTGCCACACCCCTGGGCCCAGCGTACACATGCGCACCCACACCCCTGGGCCCAGCGTACACACGCGCTCCCACACCCCTGGGCCCAGCGTACACACGCGCTCCCACACCCCTGGGCCCAGCGTACACACGCGCTCCCACAACCCTGGCCCAGCGTACACACGCGCTCCCACACCCCTGGGTACACACGCGCTCCCACACCCCTGGGCCCAGCGTACACACGTGCTCCCACACCCCTGGGCCCAGCGTACACACGCGCTCCCACACCGCTGGGTACACACGCGCTCCCACACCGCTGGGTACACACGCGCTCCCACACCCCTGGGCCCAGCGTACACACACGCTGCCACACCCCTTGGCCCAGCATACACGCGCGCACCCACACCCCTGGGCCCAGCGTACACACGCGCTCCCACACCGCTGGGTACACACGCGCTCCCACACCCCTGGGCCCAGCATACACACGCGCTCCCACACCCCTGGGCCCAGCGTACACACGCGCTGCCAGACCCCTGGGCCCAGCGTACACACGCGCTCCCACACCCCTGGGCCCAGCCTACACACGCGCTCCCACACCGCTGGGCCCAGCGTACACACGCGCTCCCACACCGCTGGGTACACTCGCGCTCCCACACCCATGAGCCCAGCATACACACGCGCTCCCACATCCCTGGGCCCAGCGTACACACGCGCTGCCACACCCCTGGGCCCAGCGTACACACGCGCTCCCACACCCCTGGGCCCAGCGTACACATGCGCTGCCACACCCCTGGGCCCAGCGTACACACGCGCTCCCACACCCCTGTGTCCAGCGTACACACGCGCTCCCACACCCCTGGGCCGAACGTGCACACTCGCTCTCAGAGCCCTGGGACCAGCGTACACACGCGCTCCCACACCCCTGGGCCCAGCGTACACACGCGCTCCGAGACCCCTGGGTACACACGCGCTACCACACCCCTGGGCCCAGCGTACACACGCGCTCCCACACCCCTGGGCCCAGCGTACACACGCGCTCCCACACCCCTGGGCCCAGCGTACACACGCGCTCCCACAACCCTGGCCCAGCGTACACACGCGATCCCACACCCCTGGGTACACACGCGCTCCCACACCCCTGGGCCCAGCGTACACACGTGCTCCCATACCCATGGGCCCAGCGTACACACGCGCTCCCACACCCCTGGGCCCAGCGTACACACGCGCTCCCAGACCCCTGGGTACACACGCGCTACCACACCCCTGGGCCCAGCGTACACACGCGCTCCCACACCCCTGGGCCCAGCGTACACACGCGCTCCCACACCCCTGGGCCCAGCGTACACACGCGCTCCCACAGCCCTGGGCCCAGCGTACACATGCGCTCCCACACCCATGGGCCCAGCGTACACACGCGCTCCCACACCCCTGGGTCCAACGTACACACGCGCTCCCACAGCCCTGGGCCCAGCGTACACACGCGCTCCCACACCCATGGGCCCAGCGTACACACGTGCTCCCACACCCCTGGGCCCAGCGTACACACGCGCTCCCACACCGCTGGGCCCAGTGTACAGACGCGCTCCCACACCGCTGGGTACACTCGCGCTCCCACACCCATGGGCCCAGCATACACACGCGCTCCCACATCCTTGGGCCCAGCGTACACACGCGCTCCCACACCCCTGGGCCCAGCGTACACATGCGCTCCCACACCCCTGGGCCCAGCGTACACAGGCGCTCCCACACCCCTGGGTCCAGCGTACACACGCGCTCCCACACCCCTGGGCCGAACGTACACACTCGCTCTCAGAGCCCTGGGACCAGCGTACACACGCGCTCCCACACCCCTGGGCCCAGCGTACACATGCGCTCCCAGACCCCTGGGTACACACGCGCTACCACACCCCTGGGCCCAGCGTACACACGCGCTCCCACACCCCTGGGCCCAGCGTACACACGCGCTCCCACAACCCTGGCCCAGCGTACACACGCGATCCCACACCCCTGGGTACACACGCGCTCCCACACCCCTGGGCCCAGCGTACACACGTGCTCCCATACCCATGGGCCCAGCGTACACACGCGCTCCCACACCCCTGGGCCCAGCGTACACACGCGCTCCCACACCCCTGGGCCCAGCGTACACACGCGCTCCCACAGCCCTGGGCCCAGCGTACACATGCGCTCCCACACCCATGGGCCCAGCGTACACACACGCTCCCACACCCCTGGGCCCAGCGTACACACGCGCTCCCACAGCCCTGGGCCCAGCGTACACACGCGCTCCCACACCCATGGGCCCAGCGTACACACGCGCTCCCACACCGCTGAGCCCAGTGTACAGACGCGCTCCCACACCGCTGGGTACACTCGCGCTCCCACACCAATGGGCCCAGCATACATACGCGCTCCCACATCCCTGGGCCCAGCGTACACACGCGCTGCCAGACCCCTGGGCCCAGCGTACACACGCGCTCCCACAACCCTGGGCCCAGCGTACACACGCGCTCCCACACCCCTGGGTCCAGCGTACACACGCGCTGCCACACCCATGGGCCCAGGGTACACACGCGCACCCACACCCCTGGGCCCAGCGTACACACGCGATCCCACACCCCTGGGCCCAGCGTACACATGCGCTCACACACCGCTGGTTACACACGCGCTCCCACACCGCTGGGTACACACGCGCTCCCACACCCCTGGGCCCAGCGTACACACGCGCTGCCACACCCCTGGGCCCAGCGTACACACGCGCTCCCACACCCCTGGGCCCAGCGTACACATGATCTCACACACCGCTGGGTACACACGCGCTCCCACACCGCTGGGTCCACACGCGCTCCCACACCCCTGGGCCCAGCGTACACACGCGCTCCCACACACCTGGGTACACACGCACTCCCACGCAAATGGGCCCAGCGTACACACGAGCTCCCACACCCCTGGGCCCAGCGTACACACGCGCTCCCACACCCCTGGGCCCAGCGTACACACGCGCTCCCACACCCCTGGGCCCAGCGTACACACGCGCTGCCACACCCCTGGGCCCAGCGTACACACGCGCACCCACACCCCTTGGCCCAGCGTACACACGCGCACCCACACACCTGGGCCCAGCGTACACACGCGCTCCCACACCCCTGGGCCCAGCGTACACACACGCTCACACACCGCTGGGTACACACGCGCTCCCACACCGCTGGGAGCAAACGCGCTCCCACACCCCTGGGCCCAGGGTAAACACGCGCTCCCGCACCCCTGGGCCCAGCGTACACACGCGCTCCCACACCGCTGGGTACACACGCGCTCCCACACCCATGGGCCCAGCGTACACACACGCTCCCAAAACCCTGGGTACACAGGCGATCCCACACCCGTGGGCCCAGCGTACACAAGCGCTCCCACACCGCTGGGTACACACGCGCTCCCACACCCCTGGGCCCAGCGTACACACGCGCTCCCACACCGCTGGGTACACACGCGCTCCCACACCGCTGGGCTCAGCGTACACACGCGCTCCCACACCCCTGAGCCCAGCGTACACACGCGCTCCCACACCCCTGGGCCCAGCGTACACACTCGCTCCCACACCCCTGGACCCAGCGTACACACGCGCTCCCACACCCCTGGGCCCAGCGTACACACGCGCTAACACACCCCTGGGCCGAACGTACACACTCGCTATCAGAGACCTGGGACCAGCGTACACACGCGCTCCCACACCGCTGGGTACACACGCGCTCCCACACCGCTGGGTACACACGCGCTCCCACACCCCTGGACCCAGCGTACACACGCGCTCCCACACCCCTGGGCCCAGCGTACACACGCGCTCCCACACCCCTGGGCCCAGAGTACACACGCGCTCCCACACCCCTGGGCCCAGCGTACACACGCGCTCCCAGACCCCTGGGTACACACGCGCTACCACACCCCTTAGGCGCAGCGTACACACGCGCTCCCACACCCCTGGGCCCAGCGTACACAAGCGCTGCCACACCCCTGGGCCCAGCGTACACATGCGCACCCACACCCCTGGGCCCAGCGTACACACGCGCTCCCACACCCCTGGGCCCAGCGTACACACGCGCTCCCACACCCCTGGGCCCAGCGTACACACGCGCTCCCACAACCCTGGCCCAGCGTACACACGCGCTCCCACACCCCTGGGTACACACGCGCTCCCACACCCCTGGGCCCAGCGTACACACGCGCTCCCACACCCCTGGGCCCAGCGTACACACGCGCTCCCACACCGCTGGGTACGCACGCGCTCCCACACCGCTGGGTACACACGCGCTCCCACACCCATGGGCCCAGCGTACACACACGCTGCCACACCCCTTGGCCCAGCATACACGCGCGCACCAACACCCCTGGGCCCAGCGTACACACGTGCTCCCACACCGCTGGGTACACACGCGCTCCCACACCCCTGGGCCCAGCGTACACACGCGCTCCCGCACCCCTGGGCCCAGCGTACACACGCGCTCCCACACCGCTGGGTACACACGCGCTCCCACACCCCTGGGCCCAGCATACACACGCGCTCCCACACCGCTGGGCCCAGTGTACAGACGCGCTCCCACACCGCTGGGTACACTCGCGCTCCCACACCCATGGGCCCAGCATACACACGCGCTCCCACATCCTTGGGCCCAGCGTACACACGCGCTGCCAGACCCCTGGGCCCAGCGTATTCACGCGCTCCCACACCCCTGGGCCCAGCCTACACATGCGCTCCCACACCCCTGGGCCCAGCGTACACACGCGCTCCCACACCCCTGGGTCCAGCGTACACACGCGCTCCCACACCCCTGGGCCGAACGTACACACTCGCTCTCAGAGCCCTGGGACCAGCGTACACACGCGCTCCCACACCCCTGGGCCCAGCGTACACACGCGCTCCAAGACCCCTGGGTACACACGCGCTACCACACCCCTGGGCCCAGCGTACACACGCGCTCCCACACCCCTGGGCCCAGCGTACACACGCGCTCCCACACCCCTGGGCCCAGCGTACACACGCGCTCCCACAACCCTGGCCCAGCGTACACACGCGATCCCACACCCCTGGGTACACACGCACTCCCACACCCCTGGGCCCAGCGTACACACGTGCTCCCATACCCCTGGGCCCAGCGTACACACGCGCTCCCACACCCCTGGGCCCAGCGTACACACGCGCTCCCAGACCCCTGGGTACACACGCGCTACCACACCCCTCGGCCCAGCGTACACACGCGCTCCCACACCCCTGGGCCCAGCGTACACACGCGCTGCCACACCCCTGGGCCCAGCGTACACACGCGCTCCCACACCCCTGGGCCCAGCGTACACACGCGCTCCCACAGCCCTGGGCCCAGCGTACACACGCGCTCCCACACCCATGGGCCCAGCGTACACACACGCTCCCACACCCCTGGGCCCAGCGTACACACGCGCTCCCACAGCCCTGGGCCCAGCGTACACACGCGCTCCCACACCCATGGGCCCAGCGTACACACGCGCTCCCACACCCCTGGGCCCAGCGTACACACGCGCTCCCACACCGCTGGGCCCAGTGTACACACGCGCTCCCACACCGCTGGGTACACTCGCGCTCCCACACCAATGGGCCCAGCATACATACGCGCTCCCACATCCCTGGGCCCAGCGTACACACGCGCTGCCAGACCCCTGGGCCCAGCGTACACACGCGCTCCCACAACCCTGGGCCCAGCGTACACACGCGCTCCCACACCCCTCGGTCCAGCGTACACACGCGCTGCCACACCCATGGGCCCAGGGTACACACGCGCACCCACACCCCTGGGCCCAGCGTACACACGCGATCCCACACCCCTGGGCCCAGCGTACACATGCGCTCACACACCGCTGGTTACACACGCGCTCCCACACCGCTGGGTACACACGCGCTCCCACACCCCTGGGCCCAGCGTACACACGCGCTGCCACACCCCTGGGCCCAGCGTACACACGCGCTCCCACACCCCTGGGCCCAGCGTACACATGATCTCACACACCGCTGGGTACACACGCGCTCCCACACCGCTGGGTCCACACGCGCTCCCACACCCCTGGGCCCAGCGTACACACGCGCTCCCACACCCCTGGGTACACACGCACTCCCACGCCCATGGGCCCATCGTACACACGCGCTCCCACACCCCTGGGCCCAGCGTACACACTCGCTCCCACACCCCTGGGCCCAGCGTACACACGCGCTGCCACACCCCTGGGCCCAGCGTACACACGCGCACCCACACCCCTTGGCCCAGCGTACACACGCGCACCCACACACCTGGGCCCAGAGTACACACGCGCTCCCACACCCCTGGGCCCAGCGTACACACGCTCACACACCGCTGGGTACACACGCGCTCCCACACCGCTGGGAGCAAACGCGCTCCCACACCCCTGGGCCCAGGGTAAACACGCGCTCCCGCACCCCTGGGCCCAGCGTACACACGCGCTCCCACACCGCTGGGTACACACGCGCTCCCACACCCATGGGCCCAGCGTACACACGCGCTCCCAAAACCCTGGGTACACACGCGCTCCCACACCCCTGGGCCCAGCGTACACACGCGCTCCCGCACCCCTGGGCCCAGCGTACACATGCGCTCCACACCCCTGGGCCCAGCGTACACACGCGCTCCCACACCCCTGGACCCAGCGTACACACGCGCTCCCACACCCCTGGACCCAGCGTACACACGCGCTCCCACACCCCTGGGCCCAGCGTACACACGCGCTAACACACCCCTGGGCTGAACGTACACACTCGCTATCAGAGACCTGGGACCAGCGTACACACGCGCTCCCACACCGCTGTGTACACTTGCGCTCCCACACCGCTGGGTACACACGCGCTCCCACACCCCTGGACCCAGCGTACACACGCGCTCCCACACTCCTGGGCCCAGCGTACACACGCGCTCCCACACCGCTGGGTACACACGCGATCCCACACCCGTGGGCCCAGCGTACACAAGCGCTCCCACACCGCTGGGTACACACGCGCTCCCACACCCCTGGGCCCAGCGTACACACGCGCTCCCACACCCCTGGGCCCAGCGTACACACGCGCTCCCACACCCCTGGGCCCAGCGTACACACGCGCTCCCAGACCCCTGGGTACACACGCGCTACCACACCCCTGGGCCCAGCGTACACACGCGCTCCCACACCCCTGGGCCCAGCGTACACACGCGCTCCCAAAACCCTGGGTACACACGCGCTCCCACACCCCTGGGCCCAGCGTACACACGCGCTCCCGCACCCCTGGGTACACACGCGCTACCACACCCCTGGGCCCAGCGTACACACGCGCTCCCACACCCCTGGGTACACACGCGCTCCCACACCCATGGGCCCAGCGTACACACGCGCTCCCAAAACCCTGGGTACACACGCGCTCCCACACCCCTGGGCCCAGCGTACACACGCGCTCCCTCACCCATGGGCCCAGCGTACACACGCGCTCCCACACCCCTGGGCCCAGCGTACACACGCGCTGCCACACCCCTGGGCCCAGCGTACACACGCAAACCCACACCCCTGGGCCCAACGTACACACTCGCTCTCAGAGCCCTTGGACCAGCGTACACACGCGCTCCCACACCGCTGGGTACACACGCGATCCCACACCCGTGGGCCCAGCGTACACAAGCGCTCCCACACCGCTGGGTACACACGCGCTCCCACACCCCTGGGCCCAGCGTACACACGCGCTCCCACACCGCTGGGTACACACGCGCTCCCACACCGCTGGGCCCAGCGTACACACGCGCTCCCACACCCCTGAGCCCAGCGTACACACGCACTCCCACACCCCTGGGCCCAGCGTACACACGTGCTCCCACACCCCTGGACCCAGCGGACACACGCGCTCCCACACCCCTGGGCCCAGCGTACACACGCGCTAACACACCCCTGGGCCGAACGTACACACTCGCTATCAGAGACCTGGGACCAGCGTACACATGCGCTCCCACACCGCTGGGTACACACGCGCTCCCACACCGCTGGGTACACACGCGCTCCCACACCCCTGGACCCAGCGTACACACGCGCTCCCACACCCCTGGGCCCAGCGTACACACGCGCTCCCACACCCCTGGGCCTAGCGTACACACGCGCTCCCACACCCCTGGGCCCAGCGTACACACGCGCTCCCAGACCCCTGGGTACACACGCGCTACCACGCCCATGGGCCCAGCGTACACACGCGCTCCCACACCCCTGGGCCCAGCGTACACACGCGCTCCCACACCCCTGGGCCCAGCGTACACACGCGCTCCCACAACCCTGGCCCAGCGTACACACGCGATCCCACACCCCTGGGTACACACGCGCTCCCACCCCTGGGCCCAGCGTACACAGGTGCTCCCATACCCCTGGGCCCAGCGTACACACGCGCTCCCACACCCCTGGGCCCAGCGTACACACGCGCTCCCAGACCCCTGGGTACACACGCGCTACCACACCCTGGGCCCAGCGTACACACGCGTTCCCACACCCCTGGGCCCAGCGTACACACGCGCTGCCACACCCCTGGGCCCAGCGTACACACGCGCTCCCACACCCCTGGGCCCAGCGTACACACGCGCTCCCACAGCCCTGGGCCCAGCGTACACACGCGCTCCCACACCCCTGGGCCCAGCGTACACACGCGCTCCCACACCGCTGGGCCCAGTGTACACACGCGCTCCCACACCGCTGGGTACACTCGCGCTCCCACACCAATGGGCCCAGCATACATACGCGCTCCCACATCCCTGGGCCCAGCGTACACACGCGCTGCCAGACCCCTGTGCCCAGCGTACACACGCGCTCCCACAACCCTGGGCCCAGAATACACACGCGCTCCCACACCCCTGGGCCCAGCGTACACACGCGCTCCCACACCGCTGGGTACACACGCGCTCCCACACCCCTGGGTACACACGCGCTCCCACACCCCTGGGCCCAGCGTACACACGCGCTCCCACACCCCTGGGCCCAGCGTACACACGCGCTCCCACACCGCTGGGTACACACGCGCTCCCACACCGCTGGGTACACACGCGCTCCCACACCCCTGGGCCCAGCGTACACACACGCTGCCACACCCCTGGGCCCAGCATACACACGCGCACCCACACCCATGGGCCCAGCGTACACACACGCTGCCACACCCCTGGGCCGAGCATACACACCGGCTCCCACACCGCTGGGAGCAAACGCGCTCCCACACCCCTGGGCCCAGGGTAAACACGCTCTCCCGCACCCCTGGGCCCAGCGTACACACGCGCTCCCACACCGCTGGGTACACACGCGCTCCCACACCCATGGGCCCAGCGTACACACGCGCTCCCAAAACCCTGGGTACACACGCGCTCCCAGACCCCTGGGTACACACGCGCTACCACACCCCTGGGCCCAGCGTACACACGCGCTCCCACACCCCTGGGCCCAGCGTACACAAGCGCTGCCACACCCCTGGGCCCAGCGTACACATGCGCACCCACACCCCTGGGCCCAGGGTACACACGCGCTCCCACACCACTGGGCCCAGCGTACACACGCGCTCCCACAACCCTGGCCCAGCGTACACACGCGCTCCCACACCCCTGGGTACACACGCGCTCACACACCCCTGGGCTCAGCGTACACAAGCGCTCCCACACCCCTGGGCCCAGCGTACACACGCGCTCCCACACCGCTGGGTACACACGCGCTCCCACACCGCTGGGGACACACGCGCTCCCACACCCCTGGGCCCAGCGTACACACACGCTGCCACACCCCTGGGCCCAGCATACACACGCGCACCCAAACCCCTGGGCCCAGCGTACACACACGCTGCCACACCACTGGGCCCAGCATACACACGCGCTCCCACACCGCTGGGAGCAAACGCGCTCCCACACCCCTGGGCCCAGGGTAAACACGCGCTCCCGCACCCCTGGGCCCAGCGTACACACGCGCTCCCACACCGCTGGGTACACACGCGCTCCCACACCCATGGGCCCAGCGTACACACGCGCTCCCAAAACCCTGGGTACACACGCGCTCCCACACCCCTGGGCCCAGCGTACACACGCGCTCCCTCACCCATGGGCCCAGCGTACACACGCGCTCCCACACCCCTGGGCCCAGCGTACACACGCGCTGCCACACCCCTGGGCCCAGCGTACACACGCGCACCCACACCCCTGGGCCCAACGTACACACTCGCTCTCAGAGCCCTTGGACCAGCGTACACACGCGCTCCCACACCGCTGGGTACACACGCGATCCCACACCCGTGGGCCCAGCGTACACAAGCGCTCCCACACCGCTGGGTACACACGCGCTCCCACACCCCTGGGCCCAGCGTACACACGCGCGCCCACACCGCTGGGTACACACGCGCTCCCACACCGCTGGGCCCAGCGTACACACGCGCTCCCACACCCCTGAGCCCAGCATACACACGCGCTCCCACACCGCTGGGCCCAGCGTACACACGCGCTCCCACACCCCTGGACCCAGCGTACACACGCGCTCCCACACCCCTGGGCCCAGCGTACACACGCGCTAACACACCCCTGGGCCGAACGTACACACTCGCTATCAGAGACCTGGGACCAGCGTACACATGCGCTCCCACACCGCTGGGTACACACGCGCTCCCACACCGCTGGGTACACACGCGCTCCCACACCCCTGGACCCAGCGTACACACGCGCTCCCACACCCCAGGGCCCAGCGTACACACGCGCTCCCACACCCCTGGGCCCAGCGTACACACGCGCTCCCACACCCCTGGGCCTAGCTTACACACGCACTCCCACACCCCTGGGCCCAGCGTACACACGCGCTCCCAGACCCCTGGGTACACACGCGCTACCACGCCCATGGGCCCAGCGTACACACGCGCTCCCACACCCCTGGGCCCAGCGTACACACGCGCTCCCACACCCCTGGGCCCAGCATACACACGCGCTCCCACAACCCTGGCCCAGCGTACACACGCGATCCCACACCCCTGGGTACACACGCGCTCCCATCCCTGGGCCCAGCGTACACAGGTGCTCCCATACCCCTGGGCCCAGCGTACACACGCGCTCCCACACCCCTGGGCCCAGCGTACACACGCGCTCCCAGACCCCTGGGTACACACGCGCTACCACACCCTGGGCCCAGCGTACACACGCGTTCCCACACCCCTGGGCCCAGCGTACACACGCGCTGCCACACCCCTGGGCCCAGCGTACACACGCGCTCCCACACCCCTGGGCCCAGCGTACACACGCGCTCCCACAGCCCTGGGCCCAGCGTACACACGCGCTCCCACACCCATGGGCCCAGCGTACACACGCGCTCCCACACCCCTGGGCCCAGCGTACACACGCGCTCCCACAGCCCTGGGCCCAGCGTACACACGCGCTCCCACACCCATGGGCCCAGCGTACACACGCGCTCCCACACCCCTGGGCCCAGCGTACACACGCGCTCCCACACCGCTGGGCCCAGTGTACACACGCGCTCCCACACCGCTGGGTACACTCGCGCTCCCACACCAATGGGCCCAGCATACATACGCGCTCCCACATCCCTGGGCCCAGCGTACACACGCGCTGCCAGACCCCTGTGCCCAGCGTACACACGCGCTCCCACAACCCTGGGCCCAGAGTACACACGCGCTCCCACTCCCCTGGGTCCAGCTTACACACGTGCTGCCACACCCATGGGCCCAGGGTACACACGCGCACCCACACCCCTGGGCCAAGCGTACACACGCGATCCCACACCCCTGGGCCCAGCGTACACATGCGCTCACACACCGCTGGTTACACACGCGCTCCCACAGCGCTGGGTACACACGCGCTCCCACACCCCTGGGCCCAGCGTACACACGCGCTGCCACACCCCTGGGCCCAGCGTACACACGCGCTCCCACACCCCTGGGCCCAGCGTACACATGATCTCACACACCGCTGGGTACACACGCGCTCCCACACCGCTGGGTCCACACGCGCTCCCACAACCCTGGCCCAGCGTACACACGTGATCCCACACCCCTGGGTACACATGCGCTCCCACACCCCTGGGCCCAGCGTACACACGTGCTCCCACACCCCTGGGCCCAGCGTACACACGCGCTGCCACACCCCTGGGCCCAGCGTACACACGCGCTGCCACACCCCTGGGCCCAGCGTACACACGCGCTCCCACACCCCTGGGCCCAGCGTACACACGCGCTCCCACACCCCTGGGCCCAGCGTACACATGCGCTCCCACAGCCCTTGGCCAAGCGTACACACGCGCTCCCACACCCCTGGGCCCAGCGTACACACGTGCTCCCACAGCCCTGGGCCCAGCGTACACACGCGCTCCCACACCCATGGGCCCAGCGTACACACGCGCTCCCACAGCCCTGGGCCCAGCGTACACACGCGCTCCCACACCCATGTGCCCAGCGTACACACGCGCTCCCACACCCCTGGGCCCAGGGTACACACGCGCTCCCACACCGCTGGGCCCAGTGTACACACGCGCTCCCACACCGCTGGGTACACTCGCGCTCCCACACCCATGGGCCCAGCATACATACGCGCTCCCACATCCCTGGGCCCAACGTACACACGCGCTGCCAGACCCCTGGGCTCAGCGTACACACGCGCTCCCACACCCCTGGGCCCAGCGTACACACGCGCTCCCACACCGCTGGGCCCAGCGTACACACGCGCTCCAACACCGCTGGGTACACTCGCGCTCCCACACCCATGAGCCCAGCATACACACGCGCTCCCACATCCCTGGGCCCAGCGTACACACGCGCTGCCACACCCCTGGGCCCAGCGTACACACGCGCTCCCACACCCCTGGGCCGAACATACACACTCGCTCTCAGAGCCCTGGGACCAGCGTACACACGCGCTCCCACACCCCTGGGTACACACGCGCTCCCACACCCCTGGGCCCAGCGTACACACGCGCTGCCACACCCATGGGCCCAGCGTACACACGCGCTCCCACACTGCTGGGTACACACGCGCTCCCACACCGCTGGGTCCACACGCGCTCCCACAACCCTGGCCCAGCATACACACGTGATCCCACACCCCTGGGTACACATGCGCTCCCACACCCCTGGGCCCAGCGTACACACGTGCTCCCACACCCCTGGGCCCAGCGTACACACGCGCTGCCACACCCCTGGGCCCAGCGTACACACGCGCTCCCACACCCCTGGGCCCAGCGTACACATGATCTCACACACCGCTGGGTACACACGCGCTCCCACACCGCTGGGTCCACACGCGCTCCCACAACCCTGGCCCAGCGTACACACGCGATCCCACACCCCTGGGTACACATGCGCTCCCACACCCCTGGGCCCAGCGTACACACGCGCTCCCATACCCCTGGGCCCAGCGTACACACGCGCTCCCACACCCCTGGGCCCAGCGTACACACGCGCTGCCACACCCCTGGGCCCAGCGTACACACGCGCTCCCACACCCCTGGGCCCAGCGTACACACGCGCTCCCACACCCCTGGGCCCAGCGTACACATGCGCTCCCACAGCCCTTGGCCAAGCGTACACACGCGCTCCCACACCCCTGGGCCCAGCGTACACACGTGCTCCCACAGCCCTGGGCCCAGCGTACACACGCGCTCCCACACCCATGGGCCCAGCGTACACACGCGCTCCCACAGCCCTGGGCCCAGCGTACACACGCGCTCCCACACCCATGTGCCCAGCGTACACACGCGCTCCCACACCCCTGGGCCCAGGGTACACACGCGCTCCCACACCGCTGGGCCCAGTGTACACACGCGCTCCCACACCGCTGGGTACACTCGCGCTCCCACACCCATGGGCCCAGCATACATACGCGCTCCCACATCCCTGGGCCCAACGTACACACGCGCTGCCAGACCCCTGGGCTCAGCGTACACACGCGCTCCCACACCCCTGGGCCCAGCGTACACACGCGCTCCCACACCGCTGGGCCCAGCGTACACACGCGCTCCCACACCGCTGGGTACACTCGCGCTCCCACACCCATGAGCCCAGCATACACACGCGCTCCCACATCCCTGGGCCCAGCGTACACACGCGCTGCCACACCCCTGGGCCCAGCGTACACACGCGCTCCCACACCCCTGGGCCGAACATACACACTCGCTCTCAGAGCCCTGGGACCAGCGTACACATGCGCTCCCACACCCCTGGGTACACACGCGCTCCCACACCCCTGGGCCCAGCGTACACACGCGCTGCCACACCCATGGGCCCAGCGTACACACGCGCTCCCACACTGCTGGGTACACACGCACCCCTGGGCCCAGCGTACACATGCGCTCCCACACCGGTGGGTACACACGCGCTCCCACACCCCTGGGTCCAGCGTACACACGCGCTCCCACACCCCTGGGCCGAACGTACACACTCGCTCTCAGAGCCCTGGGACCAGCGTACACACGCGCTCCCACACCGCTGGGTACACACGCACTCCCACACCCCTGGGCCCAGCGTACACACGCGCTGCCACACCCATGGGCCCAGCGTACACACGCGCTCCCACACTGCTGGGTACACACGCGCTCCCACACCCCTGGGCCCAGCGTACACACGCGCTCCCACACCCCTGGGCCCAGCGTACACACGCGCTCCCACACCCCTGGGTACACACGCGCTCCCACACCCCTGGCCCCAGCGTACACACGCGCTCCCACACCCATGGGCCCAGCGTACACACGCCCTCCCACACCCCTGGGTCCAGCGTACACACGCGCTGCCACACCCCTGGGCCCAGGGTACACACGCGCACCCACACCCCTGGACCCAGCGTACACACGCGCTGCCACACCCCTGGGCCCAGCGTACACATGCGCTCACACACCGTTGGGTACACACGCGCTCCCACACCGCTGGGTACACACGCGCTCCCACACCCCTGGGCCCAGCGTACACACGCGCTCCCACACCCCTGGGTACACACACGCTCCCACACCCCTGGGCCCAGCGTACACACGCGCTCCCACACCCATGGGCCCAGCGTACACACGCACTCCAACACTGCTGGGTACACACGCGCTCCCACACCCCTGGGCCCAGCGTACACACGCGCTCCCACACCGCTGGGCCCAGCGTACACACGCGCTCCCACACCCCTGGGTACACACGCGCTCCCACAACCCTCGGCCCAGCGTACACACGCGCTCCCACACCCCTGGGCCCAGCGTACACACGCGCTCCCACACCCCTGGGTACACACGCGCTCCCACACCCATGGGCCCAGCGTACACATGCGCTCCCACACCCCTGGGCCCAGCATACACACGCGCTGCCACACCCCTGGGCCCAGGGTACACACGCGCACACACACCCCTGGGCCCAGCGTACACACGCGATCCCACACCCCTGGGCCCAGCGTACACATGCGCTCACACACCGCTGGGTACACACGCGCTCCCACACCGCTGGGTACACACGCGCTCCCACACCCCTGGGCCCAGCGTACACACGCGCTGCCACACCCCTGGGCCCAGCGTACACACGCGCTCCCACACCCCTGGGCCCAGCGTACACATGCTCTCACACACCGCTGGGTACACACGCGCTCCCACACCGCTGGGTACACACGAGCTCCCACACCCCTGGGCCCAGCGTACACACGCGCTGCCACACCCCTGGGCCCAGCGTACACACGCGCACCCAAACCCCTGGGCCCAGCGTACACACGCCATCCCACACCCCTGGGCCCAGCGTACATACGCGCTCCCACAACCCTGGGCCCAGCGTACACACGCGCTCCCACACCCCTGGGCCCAGCGTACACACGCGCTCCCACACCCCTGGGCCCAGCGTACACACGCGCTGCCACACCCCTGGGCCCAGCGTACACACGCGCACCCACAACCCTGCGCCCAGCGTACACACGCGCTCCCACACCCCTGGGCCCATCGTACAGATGTCGCCTTTAAAACTGCGCGTTTTCCCGCGGGATGCCGCAATTTAGCGCGCGGCTTGCCGCGACATGCCGGAGGCAGCATTCGGGAATTTAAAATAAATGTGTTGTGCTTCACTGAATATCCGCCAGATGGCGCATAGAAGGACTTTATCTAAAAGCCGGTGGTCCGGGAAAGTCAGTTTCCCCATTTTTCCCCGGTGGCGCGCAGATTCAAATCATGACGTCACTCGCTACCTAACGCTGAGAAGGCGAACGAGGATTTTAACAGTTTTTCTCTCGTTTTAAAGTGTTTTTATGAACTTTTTGAATTAAACAAATAACCTATGCATAATAATCGAGTGTCATTTCGCTTTTTTTTTTGTATATTTGAAGATAATTCATACGTTTTAAGCCGCTGCAAAAGGCTGGTTTGCTGGGCGAGTACTCACATCACGACTACTTTTATTACACCTACATTTGTTTATTTGTATATGTATGTTATTAATATTAATTTTTTAGAGATTGTGTGTGCGTGCATGTAGAGTTTGTGTTGATAAGTGTATGTGGATAAGTTGATAAGTGTATCAGAAAGCATTAAAATGTTCATTTGAATTAAACTGACACACACACGTCTGTATATACAGTATATCAATTACATATATATCAATTTCATTAGTTCGTTCATTCTATTTGAAGCTTCGGATGTTTTTTTTTTTTTTTGGTTTGGTTAGATTAGTTTTGAACTCGCTTCCCTGAAACTATCGCTAAAACAATGTACTGAGCCCTCCTGTGGATATAAAGCTTTATTATTGTGTTTGAATAAATAATCAGATCTACAACAGCAGGTAATAAACTATGGTGTGTCTTAACCGAAGCAAACACCACGATTATGCCTCGTTTCGTTCGACGGGAACGTGGTTCACTTGGCCGCGGTGTATTATAAACCTGTGGAATGTTTCACTGTTTATGTTCACATAAGAGGAATAAAAGCGAGTGAAATGTGGAAATGATGTGTGGCAACTCAATGAGAACTAAACCAAAGATTTCGGTAACTCCACTGAGTGTAACATCTGCATAGTGACACTGAACATCTTCACTTTTCCACTCCCACACCCCTGGGCCCAGCGTACACACGCGCTCCCAGACCCCTGGGTACACACGCGCTACCACGCCCATGGGCCCAGCGTACACACGCGCTCCCACACCCCTGGGCCCAGCGTACACACGCGGTCCCACACCCCTGGGCCCAGCGTACACACGCGCTCCCACACCCCTGGGCCCAGCGTACACACGCGATCCCAGACCCCTGGGTACACACGCGCTACCACACCCTGGGCCCAGCGTACACACGCGTTCCCACACCGCTGGGCCCAGCGTACACACGCGTTCCCACACCGCTGGGCCCAGCGTACACACGCGCTGCCACACCCCTGGGCCCAGCGTACACACGCGCTCCCACACCCCTGGGCCCAGCGTACACACGCGCTCCCACAGCCCTGGGCCCAGCGTACACACGCGCTCCCACACCCATGGGCCCAGAGTACACACGCGCTCCCACACCCCTGGGCCCAGCGTACACACGCGCTCCCACAGCCCTGGGCCCAGCGTACACACGCGCTCCCACACCCATGGGCCCAGCGTACACACGCGCTCCCACACCCCTGGGCCCAGCGTACACACGCGCTCCCACACCGCTGGGCCCAGTGTACACACGCGCTCCCACACCGCTGGGTACACTCGCGCTCCCACACCAATGGGCCCAGCATACATACGCGCTCCCACATCCCTGGGCCCAGCGTACACACGCGCTGCCAGACCCCTGTGCCCAGCGTACACACGCGCTCCCACAACCCTGGGCCCAGAGTACACACGCGCTCCCACTCCCCTGGGTCCAGCGTACACACGTGCTGCCACACCCATGGGCCCAGGGTACACACGCGCACCCACACCCCTGGGCCAAGCGTACACACGCGATCCCACACCCCTGGGCCCAGCGTACACATGCGCTCACACACCGCTGGTTACACACGCGCTCCCACACCGCTGGGTACACACGCGCTCCCACACCCCTGGGCCCAGAGTACACACGCGCTGCCACACCCCTGGGCCCAGCGTACACACGCGCTCCCACACCCCTGGGCCCAGCGTACACATGATCTCACACACCGCTGGGTACACACGCGCTCCCACACCGCTGGGTCCACACGCGCTCCCACAACCCTGGCCCAGCGTACACACGTGATCCCACACCCCTGGGTACACATGCGCTCCCACACCCCTGGGCCCAGCGTACACATGCGCTCCCACACCCCTGGGCCCAGCGTACACACGCGCTCCCACACCCCTGGGCCCAGCGTACACACGCGCTCCCACAACCCTGGGCCCAGCGTACACACGCGCTCCCACACCCCTGGGTCCAGCGTACACACGTGCTGCCACACCCATGGGCCCAGGGTACACACGCGCACCCACACCCCTGGGCCCAGCGTACACACGCGATCCCACACCCCTGGGCCTAGCGTACACATGCGCTCACACACCGCTGGTTACACACGCGCTCCCACACCGCTGGGTACACACGCGCTCCCACACCCCTGGGCCCAGCGTACACACGCGCTGCCACACCCCTGGGCCCAGCGTACACACGCGCTCCCACACCCCTGGGCCCAGCGTACACATGATCTCACACACCGCTGGGTACACACGCGCTCCCACACCGCTGGGTCCACACGCGCTCCCAGAACCCTGGCCCAGCGTACACACGCGATCCCACACCCCTGGGTACACATGCGCTCCCACACCCCTGGGCCCAGCGTACACACGCGCTGCCACACCCCTGGGCCCAGCGTACACACGCGCTCCCACACCGCTGGGTACACACGCGCTCCCACACCGCTGGGTACACACGCGCTCCCACACCCATGGGCCCAGCGTACACACACGCTGCCACACCCCTTGGCCCAGCATACACGCGCGCACCAACACCCCTGGGCCCAGCGTACACACGCGCTCCCACACCGCTGGGTACACACGCGCTCCCACACCCCTGGGCCCAGCGTACACACGCGCTCCTGCACCCCTGGGCCCAGCGTACACACGCGCTCCCACACCGCTGGGTACACACGCGCTCCCACACCCCTGGGCCCAGCATACACACGCGCTCCCACACCGCTGGGCCCAGTGTACAGACGCGCTCCCACACCGCTGGGTACACTCGCGCTCCCACACCCATGGGCCCAGCATACACACGCGCTCCCACATCCTTGGGCCCAGCGTACACACGCGCTGCCAGACCCCTGGGCGCAGCGTATTCACGCGCTCCCACACCCCTGGGCCCAGCCTACACATGCGCTCCCACACCCCTGGGCCCAGCGTACACACGCGCTCCCACACCCCTGGGTCCAGCGTACACACGCGCTCCCACACCCCTGGGCCGAACGTACACACTCGCTCTCAGAGCCCTGGGACCAGCGTACACACGCGCTCCCACACCCCTGGGCCTAGCGTACACACGCGCTCCAAGACCCCTGGGTACACACGCGCTACCACACCCCTGGGCCCAGCGTACACACGCGCTCCCACACCCCTGGGCCCAGCGTACACACGCGCTCCCACACCCCTGGGCCCAGCGTACACACGCACTCCCACAACCCTGGCCCAGCGTACACACGCGATCCCACACCCCTGGGTACACACGCGCTCCCACACCCCTGGGCCCAGCGTACACACGTGCTCCCATACCCCTGGGCCCAGCGTACACACGCGCTCCCACACCCCTGGGCCCAGCGTACACACGCGCTCCCAGACCCCTGGGTACACACGCGCTACCACACCCCTGGGCCCAGCGTACACACGCGCTCCCACACCCCTGGGCCCAGCGTACACACGCGCTGCCACACCCCTGGGCCCAGCGTACACACGCGCTCCCACACCCCTGGGCCCAGCGTACACACGCGCTCCCACAGCCCTGGGCCCAGCGTACACACGCGCTCCCACACCCATGGGCCCAGCGTACACACACGCTCCCACACCCCTGGGCCCAGCGTACACACGCGCTCCCACAGCCCTGGGCCCAGCGTACACACGCGCTCCCACACCCATGGGCCCAGCGTACACACGCGCTCCCACACCCCTGGGCCCAGCGTACACACGCGCTCCCACACCGCTGGGCCCAGTGTACACACGCGCTCCCACACCGCTGGGTACACTCGCGCTCCCACACCAATGGGCCCAGCATACATACGCGCTCCCACATCCCTGGGCCCAGCGTACACACGCGCTGCCAGACCCCTGGGCCCAGCGTACACACGCGCTCCCACAACCCTGGGCCCAGCGTACACACGCGCTCCCACACCCCTGGGTCCAGCGTACACACGCGCTGCCACACCCATGGGCCCAGGGTACACACGCGCACCCACACCCCTGGGCCCAGCGTACACACGCGATCCCACACCCCTGGGCCCAGCGTACACATGCGCTCACACACCGCTGGTTACACACGCGCTCCCACACCGCTGGGTACACACGCGCTCCCACACCCCTGGGCCCAGCGTACACACGCGCTGCCACACCCCTGGGCCCAGCGTACACACGCGCTCCCACACCCCTGGGCCCAGCGTACACATGATCTCACACACCGCTGGGTACACACGCGCTCCCACACCGCTGGGTCCACACGCGCTCCCACACCCCTGGGCCCAGCGTACACACGCGCTCCCACACCCCTGGGTACACACGCACTCCCACGCCCATGGGCCCATCGTACACACGCGCTCCCACACCCCTGGGCCCAGCGTACACACGCGCTCCCACACCCCTGGGCCCAGCGTACACACGCGCTGCCACACCCCTGGGCCCAGCGTACACACGCGCACCCACACCCCTTGGCCCAGCGTACACACGCGCACCCACACACCTGGGCCCAGCGTACACACGCGCTCCCACACCCCTGGGCCCAGCGTACACACGCTCACACACCGCTGGGTACACACGCGCTCCCACACCGCTGGGAGCAAACGCGCTCCCACACCCCTGGGCCCAGGGTAAACACGCGCTCCCGCACCCCTGGGCCCAGCGTACACACGCGCTCCCACACCGCTGGGTACACACGCGCTCCCACACCCATGGGCCCAGCGTACACACGCGCTCCCAAAACCCTGGGTACACACGCGCTCCCACACCCCTGGGCCCAGCGTACACACGCGCTCCCGCACCCCTGGGCCCAGCGTACACATGCGCTCCACACCCCTGGGCCCAGCGTACACACGCGCTCCCACACCCCTGGGCCCAGCGTACACACGCGCTCCCACACCCCTGGACCCAGCGTACACACGCGCTCCCACACCCCTGGGCCCAGCGTACACACGCGCTAACACACCCCTGGGCTGAACGTACACACTCGCTATCAGAGACCTGGGACCAGCGTACACACGCGCTCCCACACCGCTGTGTACACTTGCGCTCCCACACCGCTGGGTACACACGCGCTCCCACACCCCTGGACCCAGCGTACACACGCGCTCCCACACTCCTGGGCCCAGCGTACACACGCGCTCCCACACCGCTGGGTACACACGCGATCCCACACCCGTGGGCCCAGCGTACACAAGCGCTCCCACACCGCTGGGTACACACGCGCTCCCACACCCCTGGGCCCAGCGTACACACGCGCTCCCACACCCCTGGGCCCAGCGTACACACGCGCTCCCACACCCCTGGGCCCAGCGTACACACGCGCTCCCAGACCCCTGGGTACAGACGCGCTACCACACCCCTGGGCCCAGCGTACACACGCGCTCCCACACCCCTGGGCCCAGCGTACACACGCGCTCCCAAAACCCTGGGTACACACGCGCTCCCACACCCCTGGGCCCAGCGTACACACGCGCTCCCGCACCCCTGGGTACACACGCGCTACCACACCCCTGGGCCCAGCGTACACACGCGCTCCCACACCCCTGGGTACACACGCGCTCCCACACCCATGGGCCCAGCGTACACACGCGCTCCCAAAACCCTGGGTACACACGCGCTCCCACACCCCTGGGCCCAGCGTACACACGCGCTCCCTCACCCATGGGCCCAGCGTACACACGCGCTCCCACACCCCTGGGCCCAGCGTACACACGCGCTGCCACACCCCTGGGCCCAGCGTACACACGCAAACCCACACCCCTGGGCCCAACGTACACACTCGCTCTCAGAGCCCTTGGACCAGCGTACACACGCGCTCCCACACCGCTGGGTACACACGCGATCCCACACCCGTGGGCCCAGCGTACACAAGCGCTCCCACACCGCTGGGTACACACGCGCTCCCACACCCCTGGGCCCAGCGTACACACGCGCTCCCACACCGCTGGGTACACACGCGCTCCCACACCGCTGGGCCCAGCGTACACACGCGCTCCCACACCCCTGAGCCCAGCGTACACACGCACTCCCACACCCCTGGGCCCAGCGTACACACGCGCTCCCACACCCCTGGACCCAGCGTACACACGCGCTCCCACACCCCTGGGCCCAGCGTACACACGCGCTAACACACCCCTGGGCCGAACGTACACACTCGCTATCAGAGACCTGGGACCAGCGTACACATGCGCTCCCACACCGCTGGGTACACACGCGCTCCCACACCGCTGGGTACACACGCGCTCCCACACCCCTGGACCCAGCGTACACACGCGCTCCCACACCCCTGGGCCCAGCGTACACACGCGCTCCCACACCCCTGGGCCTAGCGTACACACGCGCTCCCACACCCCTGGGCCCAGCGTACACACGCGCTCCCAGACCCCTGGGTACACACGCGCTACCACGCCCATGGGCCCAGCGTACACACGCGCTCCCACACCCCTGGGCCCAGCGTACACACGCGCTCCCACACCCCTGGGCCCAGCGTACACACGCGCTCCCACAACCCTGGCCCAGCGTACACACGCGATCCCACACCCCTGGGTACACACGCGCTCCCACCCCTGGGCCCAGCGTACACAGGTGCTCCCATACCCCTGGGCCCAGCGTACACACGCGCTCCCACACCCCTGGGCCCAGCGTACACACGCGCTCCCAGACCCCTGGGTACACACGCGCTACCACACCCTGGGCCCAGCGTACACACGCGTTCCCAAACCCCTGGGCCCAGCGTACACACGCGCTGCCACACCCCTGGGCCCAGCGTACACACGCGCTCCCACACCCCTGGGCCCAGCGTACACACGCGCTCCCACAGCCCTGGGCCCAGCGTACACACGCGCTCCCACACCCCTGGGCCCAGCGTACACACGCGCTCCCACACCGCTGGGCCCAGTGTACACACGCGCTCCCACACCGCTGGGTACACTCGCGCTCCCACACCAATGGGCCCAGCATACATACGCGCTCCCACATCCCTGGGCCCAGCGTACACACGCGCTGCCAGACCCCTGTGCCCAGCGTACACACGCGCTCCCACAACCCTGGGCCCAGAATACACACGCGCTCCCACACCCCTGGGCACAGCGTACACACGCGCTCCCACACCGCTGGGTACACACGCGCTCCCACACCCCTGGGTACACACGCGCTCCCACACCCCTGGGCCCAGCGTACACACGCGCTCCCACACCCCTGGGCCCAGCGTACACACGCGCTCCCACACCGCTGGGTACACACGCGCTCCCACTCCGCTGGGTACACACGCGCTCCCACACCCCTGGGCCCAGCGTACACACACGCTGCCACACCCCTGGGCCCAGCATACACACGCGCACCCACACCCATGGGCCCAGCGTACACACACGCTGCCACACCCCTGGGCCGAGCATACACACCGGCTCCCACACCGCTGGGAGCAAACGCGCTCCCACACCCCTGGGCCCAGGGTAAACACGCGCTCCCGCACCCCTGGGCCCAGCGTACACACGCGCTCCCACACCGCTGGGTACACACGCGCTCCCACACCCATGGGCCCAGCGTACACACGCGCTCCCAAAACCCTGGGTACACACGCGCTCCCAGACCCCTGGGTACACACGCGCTACCACACCCCTGGGCCCAGCGTACACACGCGCTCCCACACCCCTGGGCCCAGCGTACACAAGCGCTGCCACACCCCTGGGCCCAGCGTACACATGCGCACCCACACCCCTGGGCCCAGGGTACACACGCGCTCCCACACCACTGGGCCCAGCGTACACACGCGCTCCCACAACCCTGGCCCAGCGTACACACGCGCTCCCACACCCCTGGGTACACACGCGCTCACACACCCCTGGGCCCAGCGTACACAAGCGCTCCCACACCCCTGGGCCCAGCGTACACACGCGCTCCCACACCGCTGGGTACACACGCGCTCCCACACCCCTGGGCACAGCGTACACACACGCTGCCACACCCCTGGGCCCAGCATACACACGCGCACCCAAACCCCTGGGCCCAGCGTACACACACGCTGCCACACCACTGGGCCCAGCATACACACGCGCTCCCACACCGCTGGGAGCAAACGCGCTCCCACACCCCTGGGCCCAGGGTAAACACGCGCTCCCGCACCCCTGGGCCCAGCGTACACACGCGCTCCCACACCGCTGGGTACACACGCGCTCCCACACCCATGGGCCCAGCGTACACAAGCGCTCCCAAAACCCTGGGTACACACGCGCTCCCACACCCCTGGGCCCAGCGTACACACGCGCTCCCTCACCCATGGGCCCAGCGTACACATGCGCTCCCACACCCCTGGGCCCAGCGTACACACGCGCTGCCACACCCCTGGGCCCAGCGTACACACGCGCACCCACACCCCTGGGCCCAACGTACACACTCGCTCTCAGAGCCCTTGGACCAGCGTACACACGCGCTCCCACACCGCTGGGTACACACGCGCTCCCACACCCCTGGGCCCAGCGTACACACGCGCTCCCACACCGCTGGGTACACACGCGCTCCCACACCGCTGGGCCCAGCGTACACACGCGCTCCCACACCCCTGAGCCCAGCGTACACACGCGCTCCCACACCCCTGGGCCCAGCGTACACACGCGCTCCCACACCCCTGGACCCAGCGTACACACGCGCTCCCACACCCCTGGGCCCAGCGTACACACGCGCTAACACACCCCTGGGCCGAACGTACACACTCGCTATCAGAGACCTGGGACCAGCGTACACATGCGCTCCCACACCGCTGGGTACACACGCGCTCCCACACCGCTGGGTACACACGCGCTCCCACACCCCTGGACCCAGCGTACACACGCGCTCCCACACCCCTGGGCCCAGCGTACACACGCGCTCCCACACCCCTGGGCCCAGCGTACACACGCGCTCCCACACCCCTGGGCCTAGCGTACACACGCGCTCCCACACCCCTGGGCCCAGCGTACACACGCGCTCCCAGACCCCTGGGTACACACGCGCTACCACGCCCATGGGCCCAGCGTACACACGCGCTCCCACACCCCTGGGCCCAGCGTACACACGCGCTCCCACACCCCTGGGCCCAGCATACACGCGCTCCCACATCCCTGGCCCAGCGTACACACGCGATCCCACACCCCTGGGTACACACGCGCTCCCATCCCTGGGCCCAGCGTACACAGGTGCTCCCATACCCCTGGGCCCAGCGTACACACGCGCTCCCACACCCCTGGGCCCAGCGTACACACGCGCTCACACACCCCTGGGCCCAGCATACACACGCGCTCCCACACCCCTGGGCCCAGCGTACACATGCGCTGCCACACCCCTGGGCCCAGCGTACACACGCGCTCCCACACCGCTGGGTACACACGCGATCCCACACCCGTGGGCCCAGCGTACACAAGCGCTCCCACACCGCTGGGTACACACGCGCTCCCACACCCCTGGGCCCAGCGTACACACGCGCTCCCACACCGCTGGGTACACACGCGCTCCCACACCGCTGGGCCCAGCGTACACACGCGCTCCCACACCCCTGAGCCCAGCGTACACACGCGCTCCCACACCCCTGGGCCCAGCGTACACACGCGCTCCCACACCCCTGGACCCAGCGTACACACGCGCTCCCACACCCCTGGGCCCAGCGTACACACGCGCTAACACACCCCTGGGCCGAACGTACACACTCGCTATCAGAGACCTGGGACCAGCGTACACATGCGCTCCCACACCGCTGGGTACACACGCGCTCCCACACCGCTGGGTACACACGCGCTCCCACACCCCTGGACCCAGCGTACACACGCGCTCCCACACCCCTGGGCCCAGCGTACACACGCGCTCCCACACCCCTGGGCCCAGCGTACACACGCGCTCCCACACCCCTGGGCCTAGCGTACACACGCGCTCCCACACACCTGGGCCCAGCGTACACACGCGCTCCCAGACCCCTGGGTACACACGCGCTACCACGCCCATGGGCCCAGCGTACACACGCGCTCCCACACCCCTGGGCCCAGCGTACACACGCGCTCCCACACCCCTGGGCCCAGCATACACACGAGCTCCCACAACCCTGGCCCAGCGTACACACGCGATCCCACACCCCTGGGTACACACGCGCTCCCATCCCTGGGCCCAGCGTACACAGGTGCTCCCATACCCCTGGGCCCAGCGTACACACGCGCTCCCACACCCCTGGGCCCAGCGTACACACGCGCTCCCAGACCCCTGGGTACACACGCGCTACCACACCCTGGGCCCAGCGTACACACGCGTTCCCACACCCCTGGGCCCAGCGTACACACGCGCTGCCACACCCCTGCGCCCAGCGTACACACGCGCTCCCACACCCCTGGGCCCAGCGTACACACGCGCTCCCACAGCCCTGGGCCCAGCGTACACACGTGCTCCCACACCCATGGGCCCAGCGTACACACGCGCTCCCACACCCCTGGGCCCAGCGTACACACGCGCTCCCACAGCCCTGGGCCCAGCGTACACACGCGCTCCCACACCCATGGGCCCAGCGTACACACGCGCTCCCACACCCCTGGGCCCAGCGTACACACGCGCTCCCACACCGCTGGGCCCAGTGTACACACGCGCTCCCACACCGCTGGGTACACTCGCGCTCCCACACCAATGGGCCCAGCATACATACGCGCTCCCACATCCCTGGGCCCAGCGTACACACGCGCTGCCAGACCCCTGTGCCCAGCGTACACACGCGCTCCCACAACCCTGGGCCCAGAGTACACACGCGCTCCCACTCCCCTGGGTCCAGCTTACACACGTGCTGCCACACCCATGGGCCCAGGGTACACACGCGCACCCACACCCCTGGGCCAAGCGTACACACGCGATCCCACACCCCTGGGCCCAGCGTACACATGCGCTCACACACCGCTGGTTACACACGCGCTCCCACACCGCTGGGTACACACGCGCTCCCACACCCCTGGGCCCAGCGTACACACGCGCTGCCACACCCCTGGGCCCAGCGTACACACGCGCTCCCACACCCCTGGGCCCAGCGTACACATGATCTCACACACCGCTGGGTACACACGCGCTCCCACACCGCTGGGTCCACACGCGCTCCCACAACCCTGGCCCAGCGTACACACTTGATCCCACACCCCTGGGTACACATGCGCTCCCACACCCCTGGGCCCAGCGTACACACGTGCTCCCATACCCCTGGGCCCAGCGTACACACGCGCTCCCACACCCCTGGGCCCAGCGTACACACGCGCTCCCACAACCCTGGGCCCAGCGTACACACGCGCTCCCACACCCCTGGGTCCAGCGTACACACGTGCTGCCACACCCATGGGCCCAGGGTACACACGCGCACCCACACCCCTGGGCCCAGCGTACACACGCGATCCCACACCCCTGGGCCCAGCGTACACATGCGCTCACACACCGCTGGTTACACACGCGCTCCCACACCGCTGGGTACACACGCGCTCCCACACCCCTGGGCCCAGCGTACACACGCGCTGCCACACCCCTGGGCCCAGCGTACACACTTGATCCCACACCCCTGGGTACACATGCGCTCCCACACCCCTGGGCCCAGCGTACACACGTGCTCCCATACCCCTGGGCCCAGCGTACACACGCGCTCCCACACCCCTGGGCCCAGCGTACACATGCGCTCACACACCGCTGGTTACACACGCGCTCCCACACCGCTGGGTACACACGCGCTCCCACACCCCTGGGCCCAGCGTACACACGCGCTGCCACACCCCTGGGCCCAGCGTACACACGCGCTCCCACACCCCTGGGCCCAGCGTACACATGATCTCACACACCGCTGGGTACACACGCGCTCCCACACCGCTGGGTCCACACGCGCTCCCACAACCCTGGCCCAGCGTACACACGCGATCCCACACCCCTGGGTACACATGCGCTCCCACACCCCTGGGCCCAGCGTACACACGCGCTCCCATACCCCTGGGCCCAGCGTACACACGCGCTCCCACACCCCTGGGCCCAGCGTACACACGCGCTGCCACACCCCTGGGCCCAGCGTACACACGCGCTCCCACACCCCTGGGCCCAGCGTACACACGCGCTCCCACACCCCTGGGCCCAGCGTACACATGCGCTCCCACAGCCCTTGGCCAAGCGTACACACGCGCTCCCACACCCCTGGGCCCAGCGTACACACGCGCTCCCACAGCCCTGGGCCCAGCGTACACACGCGCTCCCACACCCATGGGCCCAGCGTACACACGCGCTCCCACACCCCTGGGCCCAGCG